>OY856409.1:714647613-714885113 GCA_963693085.1 Alisma plantago-aquatica | reverse complement strand
ATATACATGTGTTTGTGAAGATGGAATGAATGAATGTTTCTATGTGTGTGTGAAAAGAAATGAATGGAACTGCAGGTTGCTAAATGTGTATGAATATATGAAATAGAGGAATGAAATACATGTTTCTACATGCATGTGTGTGTGATGAATCATATTTGAAATTAAATGTGCTTATTATACATGTGTGTGAATCACATGATCCATATAAAATATATAATTTGTATACATCTTGTCAATATTTGCAGGTTCGTGGCCTGTTGTTGGCTGATATCAAAGGGATGGTATAAACCTGCAGTTCAGAACTAAATTGTAGGTTCTACATATCCTGCTGACCAACCGGACAGTAGGCCTGGGAGCTGATAAGAAAAAAAAAATACAAAACATCAGCGTCAGTTAAATACCAAAAACTGACAACAAATGCTTAACTGTGTCGGTTGTTTGTTATAAACCAACGCCTATGGTCCGAATGCTGGTGCTTTTGGGTTAAATTGTAATCGGGATCGACTTTCTATCGTCGGTTATGTAATTGACGTTGAAGGTGTCTACGTTTAGTGCCACCCACTTGGGTGTCGCTTCAAAACCAACGGCAAATGTATTACTTAACCGACGCAAAATGTGTTATTTGTACTAGTGTTTGTTTGCACCTATGGTGCTTAGTACTCTATTTGCATATGCACGGTGGAGTAACAATATCTTGTTTTTTTTATTTCTATTTTAATAATATTTTTCAACCTTTTATAAAAAAATACACATAATAGCAGACATCTATATGTAATCATTTATAGTAATACACATAGAAGTACAAACTAGGACACAACCATAATTGTGCCATTATCATGGTATGTTTTTATATTTGTTTCGTGTTTTGTGTATCATGGTTCCCTTTCCAACTTATGGATGATAATCACAACAAAAAGTTACAATTGTTTAGTATTGAGTGATTTTTTGTTGTATAGTTGATAAATAAGGGTGTTATAGTGGGTCTAGTTAAGAATGAATGTTAGGTTGTGTCATAACAAAATTCTAGTAAGCATGATCAAAACCCATATTTTAGCAGGTTGTGGGTCAAATTGCCTATAATCTTTAAACTACAAACTCAATGTGATCTACATTTGAACCTTGAGTCTATAGTTGAGTTCATTCTGGCATTGATAATCATAATTAACTTTTTAAATGTAATTTAGCTTTTGAATGTTTGTAAATTAAGTTGGACCTTATTTTCATGACTTGTGTAGGTGAAATTATGCAATTTGATAGAAGTTAAGTAAGAAAAAGTGATGAATGGATGTCAATCATTATAAACTTGATTTTATATTTTTTATACACCTTTTAAGATAGACACCTTTTATAAAAAGTGTTTAAGTTATTTTTCAAAAATTAACAACTTTTTGGGATAAATTAATTTTTTTAAGGCTTGTAGTTAGACCAGAAAGCATGTCACTAGAATTCTAGTTCAAGGGGACATGGATGTTACACATATTATTGGTGTTAGTTGTATCTTGGAGAAAGTCCAGCTCGACCAAGAAGATTTACAGTCAAACTATACTTTGACTAAGCAGAAATATATAGATTTTCATCACTTTAACCCCATTATCTATCCTATAATACTCCTAAGTGGGCATTTAAAATATTTTTCAGTATTTTCTATATATATTAGTGCCTTAAGACATCCCAAGACACACTTGAACAATCTTATATATTTGCCATTAAGTTGATATTAGAACTGTAGTTGTTATTCTTAGTGGTTTCAAAGTAAGTCAAACTTTAGTTCAACTAAGAGTCCTACTACATCGCATTAAAGCCTTGCTTAATTTACGTATAGTTTCTCATTGTCGCTTATTAAGGATATACTTCTAATACGTGAGATAGAGTTGTATTTCCTTTATTTCTTTTTTATTATTTGGAGTACTTCTTGTGAGAAGGTTGCGTCCCAAGGTAAAAGAAGAAGAAGGTGGTATTCTTTAGATGTGTTTTTCTACAACCATAAAAGAAGAGATAGTGGTTTGGAGCTTGAGCCTTTAGATAGCTCAAACTAGTCTTCCATGATCCTGCAAATAAGGAAACAATTTTCCATGGGATTTAAAGGAAGTTTATTCTTAATCTACAAAAGACATCAATATGTATAATCTTGTATTGGTCTATAAAAGTAACAAAATTATATGTTACGACGCTCAGGTAGGAAACTACTAAGTAGTATATGTATAATTTGTCAAATTGAAACTAGTATATGTCTATGTCTTGTGTGGTTGCTTTCATCTTTTTTTTTCAACTTACTTCTATTGCATATCTCTAATTAGCATCTAACCACTTTAGCTATTGAAGTTACATAATCTATAATTATCTATGTTAACTCCCCACATTCAAATCTTTTAGTTGATAATAGAGTAGGTCTTCAAGGAGATGTGATGAGTCTTAAAGAATGAGGGAGAATCTCTTTTTAGAAATATATATGTTTCATTATGGAGTCATGCATGAAAGCGTGTCATAAGAAAATTACATCAGAAGTACTGAAGTAAATATGATATATACCCAAACCCACAAGAGTAGTCTCATACAAAGAAAATGATCTCGAGATATTCCTATGTCACTTAGCCAATTTGTTAGCTTTGTGATTTTGTTTTCTTGTACATTTTCTGAATCTAAGATGCCATTGTCCATTGATAAGATACTTGACGAACTTCATCCAAGTATTTGCCCTCAGATATTGTGTATCATAGTATGTAATAACAGATAGAGCAAGTCCACTATATGACTGAATTAAGATCTTCGTGTAGGGAAGTGCAAACAGGTTTTGGAGAGCAAGATGGACTGCTTCTACTTTAGCTTCAACAACAAATGATGTGAAAATGGTTTGTAACCATCCGAAAATCCAAGAACCATTTGTATTATGAGCCACATCCACTATAGATCTATGTGTATCGATAACTGAAGCATTAGTATTGACTATTATCCCATCATCAAGAGGAGGATTCCATTTAGAATTGGATGGGTGCATGGGATCTCTGATGATAGACCCATTGTTATTGAGTGTTTGAGAAACAAAAGAAGCCATATATATCAAGGAGTTAAGTACCGTATGGACACATTGCTCCTCACTTCTAAAAATGAAAGCATTCCTAGATAACCAAGTCTTATAATATGTAGATACCAGAAGGACCATTCGATCATATGATGAAGAAATAATTGATTCTATCCACTGACTACGTGTCTAAGAAAAGAAATGAGGTAGGTATGCAATGACATTCAACTTGTTCCAAATTGCTAGCAAACATGGAAAATATCTGAGCACATGTAGGACATCTTCAACTGGTGCACTGCACACCTGACATGAGGCAAAAGAGGAGAAATGTCGACACACTGATTTTGCATTTTTCATGAGTGCATTATGCATGACCAACCATAAGAACACTTTGAGCTTGGCTAGGAGTTTTAAGGACCACAATTTGTTCCAATGTCCAGAAATCCTGACTGCCTTGTCTTCTAGTAGTACAACATACATGGATGATATAGAAAACACACCAGTTGGTGTTGATTACCATGATAGGAAATCATCAGAAAAACACTCCTTTGGAGTAGGGAGAGATAGAATGTGGATTACAATATCATAAGGGAAGTACTCACATATGAATTGCACATCCCATGTTCCACCAAGCATGATCATAGACCTGACCTTTAAATCTTTTAGATCATTGGGTTTTTGTTGTAATAGAATTGAAGATTGATCTAAATATTCGATATCCAATTATCATACTAGATTGATGTGTGATGTCCACTACCTTTCACTTTGTACCTATCTAGCATAGATAAGATCTTTAGAGAATAGACAACTCTCCAGAAAGATGTTACTCGATGATAAGAATTCGGCTAAAAGGAATTGTACTTGTGTTCCAAACTTGTTGCCCAGATAGAATTCCTTCTAGTGAGAAATTCCCAAATGAATTTCATTATCAATGCACGATTCCACTCATGCATAGATACTATACCAAGACCACCATGTCCTAGGTGCAATAATCTTATTCCACACTACAAGAGAGATAGGGTTTTGTGATGGACCTCTACACCAAACAAAGCGTCAAATCATTTGATCAATTCATTCACAAACAGAGATTGGAAGTACTGAAGTATGCATCATGTAAGTGGGTATAGTCATTAAAACTAATTTTGCTAGATAGATGCGTCCAACTAGGGTGAGGGTTGGTGTTTCCCAACTCGATAAAGTAGCTTGAACTTTATCTAGGATATAGGAATACATTTATTTTGTGAAACAACCATGGATAATTGGAATCCTCAGGTAGATACTTAGATCAGTTGTTGCAGTCATGCCCGCTCTTGAATAGATTTGCCTTTGTAAGGAAATGTGAACACTGCTTGAGAAGTAGATGAGACTTTTGGCTACTGAAATTGTTTGTTCTGACGCCTACTCAAAGCATTGAAAGCACTGTATAATAGTATCAATATTGTCTAAATCTAAGATTCCAACGAACGAGTTTGAGGGCTAAAATGTAGACACGATTAGATGAGATACTCTTAAAGCTAATGCCATTAGTATATTTTATGCTTATCTTTATCCTAGTGAATTTTTAGTGACTTCTTGTGAAATTACCTGTGATATTTGGAGAAAATGTATTATTACTTGTAAAAAAACTAAACATGATAAGAATAATGAAACAAGCATGCTTTTTCAGATAGTATATTTATTTATATTTTTAAAATGTAATCTAGATCTTCATTGCTTGTCAGTAGCTTTAAATACTCTCAAAAGGATAGTAGGAAAATAGGAAAAAACTACTTAGTAATTGTTTTTCTCTAATCTCTATATATGAAAATAAAGTCACAACCATAGAAGAATCATCATATTTTTATAATTTGTAATTGAATAATTAATAGGCAACCTCAGGACATATGAGAGTAAGCTCCAAGATCGTGATAAACAAGAGCATGAAAACAGTTGCACTAAAAAGAGTGTTTCACTCAAAGCAAGAACTTTAGAATTGTTACCTTATTCTTCTAGTTTAGGATAAAGTAGTAAGGTACGGAGACACCTACAAAGGTAAGATATACATAAATTAATATTCTTAAAATATTCTATATTTTCCTCCAGTAGATGTCGTGCATGCAAATAAAATGGACATTATAAGATTGTTGGTTGGAACTAGAGAAGAAGAATCACTATAAGCAAAAAAATGGAGGCTTATCATGAAACTTAGGCATACTCTTTTGAAATCAATAAGAAAAGGAAGCTTGCCACATGTAGTGGAGTTACTAATTGTAGAATATGATGAAGATAAAGTAGAAGATGTTCAACCCTCAAGGGATGAAAATGAAACATTCTGTCCTTCAAATTATTCTAAATATGAACCGACTGGACTGGTTGAGTACCAATTCAAAAGAAGTGCCAAAAATGAAAGCAAAAGACAAGTAAATTTGGTTTCAGTTATTAATTATTTGATTGGTGAGATCAATGAGCTTAATGATCAGTATGCTTTAGAAAATAAAATGATTGTAGTCGTAACTCTTCTCAACAGCTTGAAGTTTATACTCTCTCAATAAAAGATATGAACAAACAACCTTTTTTCTCATTATTATTTGCTCAATAAAAATTATATATGTGAGGATAAAATTGCTAGTACTATAGAAAACGACTACCACTACCAAATATTCTCTTCTACATGCTAAGGAAAACGATAAATTTAATAATTTTTAGAAAGAGTTCAAGTGGTGAGAAATATTGAACAATATCTAGCATACACATCATATATATGTTGATACTAGTGGTCTTGGATGTACTCCTAGAAATGTAGACCATCATAGGAACAAAAATAGACCTACTTTTGTGAAACCAAGTGCTAGTATTTCATTCTCTATAAACTACGTTATCAGACTTTCATGTGGTAGATTTGGTCATTGTGCTTTCTCTTGCCCTAAAAAAAATACTAACATGATATGGGTTCCTCGACTCTCTTTCTAGATATGTTCTTTTCTATAACATCCCTAAACTAGGTTATGCTTTAACCCTAGGTGTTTTGTTTAAGAATGATAATTATATGCTTTATATTATCTTTCGAAAAGTAATTAAGGCTCAAGAGGAACTTATATTTCAATTTTAGTCCATTTTGATCTATGTTGAAAATAATGTTTTACTTGTTTGAACTAAAGTGCAAATTACCCACGTTGAGGGGTTAAATTGCAAATGTTACATGATAATATGTTCCTCATGTGTTGAATAATCATGGGAATGAAGATGATGCAGAGTAATGGCTAGTGAAAGCCTAAGTACCAAGAAAGAGCTGGTAAAGCAATGTTTGTGCATTAAAACCTAGTTTTGGTGTAATGTGCAATTTACCCAAAACCTAGGGTTCAATATGCAATTTACCACTTCAAAATAGTCCCTAATATTCTTGTAATCTTGTAGAGGCAAAAAATGAGAAGGGAATCTCATTTGAGCTACTTTTAAGGAGAGAGAATCTTGATATTAAAATAATCAAGATTTAAGCATAATTGAAATAATGCAAAAATAATTATATTAAATGGATTGCCCTTCAACCAAAATGGTTTTGGTTGAAATCCATATATATGGACGTCCTTCTGCCTTGCAAAGGCAAAGGAAAGATCTGCGTGAGTGGAGAACCCACTCACATTAAGAAACTAAAAAGAATTATCCACTCACTTATGGATAATTATTATTATAAAAGGTTAAGGTGCTTAATTTCTTTTCCCTTAATTCATGGATAATGGAAGGGAGTTCGGTGGTGATAAATATGTCTTTGCATGCAAGGAACCAATGGGGAAGATGTGGCAACAATTTCGGATTTAAAGGATTTATATGAGGCATTTTCTCTCTCATTGATTTTCTTATAAAAACACCCTTCAAACTAAGGACTTTTTCGAATCCACTTCTTCTCTTTGCTTGAAAAAAAGATCAAGGAAGCTAGGAGCAGCAGGAAGACGACCCTCAACCTGTTGGTAAGCTTCTTGACCTTCGTTCATCTTGATTTCATGGTGGAAATCACAAATCAATACATGATTTCTTCTTATCTCGATCCCATCTTCACTTCTAACCATTCCTTTTCACTCAAAAACTTGAGGAACGAACCTTGTGGTGTGAAAAAGCTCCTTCCACCATTGTTGACGTGAAGCTCCAAGCTTTGAAGCTCAATTGGATGCGGGTTATATAACTTGAACCCCTATTCATTGTTATTGAATTCACTTTCTCAATCAATCATGTTCAATTGCTCTTCTTTCAATTCCTTCGATTAATTGATGCAATTACCATGATAATGGCAGTAGATTTTGATGTACTAAGGCTTGATGATGATGACATCATCCTAGGTTCACATTCCAATAGATTGGAGTTGCAAACGGTTTCAATAGCTTTGGTCCAAACGGTTTCACCAAACCGTTTGAAGGTTTGGATCCCAAACCGTTTCGAAGGGTTGACCGTTTGGATGGGTTGACCGTTTGAGGTCAGGTCCCTAGAACATGTTGGATGATGATCCATTTGATCCAATTGATTAGTTCAATATATGGACAATCCTCCAATTATAAATCCTAATCGGTTAAGTGCTGAAATTGCAATTGTTTAAATTAAAAGTTTGGGTTGATTTGCCCAAACGGTCTCAAGACCATTTGGAGGTCACCCCAAATGGTCTCAAAACTCTTTGGAGGTCAACCAAGACCATTTGGAGGTCTAGGGTTGAGTATGGTTGAGTAATTGAAGAGTTAGAGATATTAAATCGAAGTGCAATCAATGGTTAAATTGATGATCAATCCAATGATGCAAACCCTAATTGGATTTCACAAATTTTAATGAATGATGAGGCAAACGGTCTCAAGACCATTTAGAGGCCATCTAAACGACCTCAAGACCATTTAGAGGTCACCCAAATGACCTCAAGACCGTTTGAGGTCAGGTCATATTATAACTTGATGGTGGTTCATTGGTTTCAATTGGATTAAGTTCCACAATGTTAAGCATTGATGGTTCCTTGATTCCCAAACCTTAATTGATGGTTTCTAGATAATAAATCCTAGTTTAATTGGGTTCAAAACCCTAATTGATGGTCCAATTGAAGGATGTTTTAATAGTTCAATTGAAGAATGAATCAAGAAGTCAATTGATAGGCGGTTCATTGATGGAAACCTTAAATCGATTAAGTGTTGAAAGATCTATTTGGTCCATTCGGTTTTGAGAGGGTTTGGACCAAACGGTCTTAAGAGCATTTGGGTCCAAATGGTCTCAAGACCATTTGGGTCCAAACGATCTCAAACTATTTGGAGACCCAAGCCCTATCAGTTTCAATACATTCTTGCTTAAACGGATTCAAGGGCAATATGCCCAAACTGTTTCAAACCGTTTGAACTCTGAGAGACCAAGACCGTTTAGGGTCTAAGTAATCAAAACCGTGTGAGTTTCAACATGGTTAATCCATTTGGATATCTAATATAATTGAAGATTTAACTGGTCAATTCATTTGGATACCTCATGTAATTGAAGGTTCAATTGATCAAATCTTCTGGACATCCTAGAAGAGGATGAGAGAGAGATTCATACATGAAAAATAATAATGTAGCAATCAAGCCTAACACACTCAAAATAAGTGTGATGAACAATTTAGGGTATGATCCTTGAGGAAGAGATCATAAAACCCTAATTGAGTAATTGATGAACTCAAACCCTAATTTAGGGCAATTCTGAGTGAAACCCTAATTTAGGAGGATAATGTGATATGAATTTAGGGTGATGTGATGTGAATAGTAAACCCTAATTGTGAGTTATCAAATATAAACCCTAATTTTGGGTGAGGTGATGTGAATAGTAAACCCTAATTCTAAATAGGGTGAAGGTGTGTGAAACCCTAATCTTGGACAATGAAAAGATGAATCATTGGTCCTAATTGAGCAAAGGGGATGAGTAACCCTAATTTAAATGAAATGGGAAACCCTAACCCTGGTAAGGGAATAGTGGTGTTACTCTGGAATAGCATGGAACTGAAACATGACTGATATATCTGTTATCATATGTGCTAACCATGTAGGTATCCTAAGATGATGAACATAGCCAGGTATGAGCTATGATGCTTTATTTATTGAAATTTTTTATTGGGCCTTGTGTGCCATAATATGCCTTGTTGCTTAGTAAGAGGTAGCAAGAGAGTTAATGGGCAAGTGCCAGATAAGATGCTTGTGTAGCAAGTGTCATGTGTACCTTGGTCAAGGTGATGGTTACCTGAAAAAGTGGTAATAGTGCTCAGTGATGAGCTAAGGGTTTGAATACCCAGAACCATATGTTTATGGAAGTGAGTTTGAAATAAGGGACTGAAATCCCAATGTCTTTTAAAGATTGAGAAGTAACTGATGAAAATAGTACATGTTTCTTTATAGCATTTATTCTAATAAGTTATGTTTGAAATCTTGACTGATGCTAAAAGAATATGATAATGTACTTAAATAATCAAGTGAAAGCTATTCATGTAGTGCTCTGACCATAGATCCATCATCGTCAGTAGCTGGTGATGGTGAAACATGTTTTCTTATGAGATCTCCTGGAGTTCGCATATTTTGAATATGTGGGGGTCAATGCCATGGGCGAAAATATCCTTACGACCTAATGGGGGAATTGATGGAAGGTAAACATTAAACCTCTCAATCCTTCATGATATGTTTCGGGATGGATGTATCACTAATCTCCCGATGATGTTAGTACCAGATCGATGGAGGTAAACACAAAATCTCTCAATTGCGAAGAGAGTACAACTGCCACTGTAGCTCTATAGCGAAGATGCCACTATACCCTGGCAAGCTATGTAGCAGAGACATAAGATGTCCTGCATGTAATCTCGCACTGACTGAGATGTGGGAAGTCATGGAAGTTGGCTCTTCCATTGACTTTGTATGGTATCGATTTTGACTTCGCAGTGGTCAGTTGGAGTATGAGTGGTATACCTCATCTCCTCAGAGCTTAAGTATGTTTGTAAAATATAATCAGTCGTGTAGCGTATTTGCATAAGATTGAAATACGAGAACCACTGGTTGATGTTATATTGCTTAGCATGTCCTTGATACATAAATGTTACTTATGTTCTTTAATTCCGTGTTGAATAAGAGACATGCTGCCTTATCAAGTTATAGCTGAAATACTTGAATAGGAATGTTGCTCTAACCTGCATAGATATTGATTTATCTGCTATTGAAATATGTTATCCCACTGCTTAGTTTATTTCTATTCTACTACAATAATAATGTTTTTGGTGGAGAGTTATATCTCTCACTGGGGCAATTGTATAATTGTCTCACCCCCGTGGGATCCAATGTTTTTAGGTAGACGCCGACAGAGAGGCAGAAACTCTGTAGCAGGAGAAGATCAGCATCAACAACAACAAGGACAACAGTGATATCCCAGGTGGGGATACTGGCTTTCAAGCTATGTCTATAGATAGTCCTATGTGTCGTATCTGTACTCTCAGGTCTTAGGAGTCAGCAGATAGTGTTTTTATAATCGATCTGAGATTTTGGTTTGATGCTTTAAGGATTTTGTTACTTATGCTTTTTAGCAAAGTAAATGATGTATATATATTCCTCGAGGAGAGATGGTACATGGAATGTACAATGTGGACCAGTATGTAAATATAATATTGTAGTTCTTGTTTACAGAGTTTTCTGGTAATGGATCTCTGTGTAAAATGGTTTTAATTTTTTAGTGATTTTTAGTAATTTCGTAGCTAACCACCGCTTCCGCATAGTTAATAACGTTTTGTCTGAATGGTTCGCCACAGATTAGTGGTATCAGAGCTCTAGGTTCGCTGAGTCTACATAGACATAGGATTAAGGTTGTAGAGTTTGTTCTAAGTGTCTTCCAGTTTATCTGATAGTGTCTTCTGCTCATATAGGAGAAGAAGAACTTGAAAATGTCTGGATCACATAGGACTGGTAAAAATACTGTAGCCCGACCCGACCCGACCCAACCCGAAAATAGGGTCTTTTAAGTCTGAAATATGGTTTGGGTCTAAGTCGGGCAGACCCGAATCGGGTCTTTTAACTCTGAGTCGGGCATAGTTGTGCCCTGAATTTGTCTTAAGACCTGAGGGACCTGAGTTTGGAGGGCGGAAGACCTGGCAAGGTGACCTTTGGCTTGGTGGCTCCTAAGTGCTCATCTTAAAACTCTCCCTCACTAAAGCCCTAAACCTAGCCGCCGCAACTACAAGGAGTCAGAGATTGCGACTACGACCGCACTCCTGCAAAGAGACGAAGAAGAGATCAAGATGATGAAGGAGTTCGAGACGTTGGTAGCTGATCGCTGCTTCCTCATCGGCACGCATCTTCTTCTGCTCGAGATCGAGATTGGGATAGTGTGCTTCAGCTTCGCCTCTCCGTCTTTGGCACACATTTTCTAGCTGCAGCCCGTTCTTCTCCCCCCGGCCGCCCCACTCTTTCCTCCCCCCGGCGTACAACTTGCAAACACATCAAAAACTAGCTACATACCTACCATCGCCGTCTCATCCAATGTCATAATGACTAATTCATCCAGCTACGTCTTGTGATCAGATCAAAAAATGGACGGAATCAACCTATTCATCTTCTCTCTGCTCCTGGTAAGATCCCTGCCTTTCATATTGTTTTCATTTTTTTGCCTCAACCCTTTTTTCTTCTTCATCGTTTCCGCTTCGAGCTTTCTTCAGGCATGGTTTTCCTTTTCTTCTTCTTTTTGTGTTTCTTTTTTATTGATGCGTGTTGGTTTCCTGTTCGTTGTCTAGACGATGATCCAATCTAGCCATTCATCGATGATTGTCTAACATAGACCCATGTCTATGCCATTTTCCAATTTTATATCTCACCAGTAATTAATCTTCTTCATCTCAACTTTCTCAAATATGGATGTAGATAAGCGTCGTGGATACTAGATACGCCTGCTGTTTTCTTCACCTATTATTTAATACATCTGAATTTATCTTCTAGTCTTTTCCCTTTTAATGACTTTGTTTGATTGCGCTTTTCACCAAACGCTTGATACAAATCTTTATACTTATTTTAATGATGTACACAACCGAAGTGGTGTATGCATAATGAACACAGTGAGCCAACCATATTTCTTCTTTCAGGAACAAAGAACTAACCACATTTGCTGACAAAATCAAAAATTCATGCGAGTGAGTGGCCAAAGGTTATCCATCATGACTGAACTGTTGAAGATGCATTTCTGGGGTGGCCCAATAGTTCATTTTGTTTGTATTTTGATAGAATGCTTTGTAGCTAGAGATATTAGTGTAATTTTCCGAAAATTTATTGGGTTCATTTTGGCTTGTATTTCGGTAGACTGGTTTGTAATTAGAGATTCATTTGTACATTTGCCACATTTTGGATGGTATTGTATCTCTACATTTCAATATTTCTGAATAATGGGTGGTTAATCTGGATATGTGACCGCAAATTTTGGATTTGAATGGAAAACTAAACCTTTTTAGGTCATGGACACCAAGTGGTAGTTGCAAATTAACAATATGTTGCTGACGAAAGATAGCGGCATAACAATATACACGTACATAAGGTAGTATACGCATCTGATCTGTATAGGTTTGGGTCTAGTTTTCTGGGTCGAGCCAAAAACAGGTCGGACCAGTACAAATCTAAATATGACATCCGGGTATTTTGGGCGGGGTTGGGTCTAAACGATTTGGGTCGGGCAAAATCGGGTCGGGTAAATTTCGGGTCTTTGTTATCAATCATTTTTTGGGTCGGGTCGGGTCTGGACCCTGAGCCTGTCGGGTCGGGTCGGGTCCAAGAAACCTGACCCATTGCCAGGCCTAAGATCACATGATGAACATGTTGCTGAGAGCAGTGTTGCTACACCAGGAGGAGGTGCAAGAGACCAAGATAGGGAAGAGCCCGTACCTGAACAACCCCAGTTCAATCAAGCAGATATGGGGAACCCAACCTTCCAAGCCATGTTTGGGAAGTTTATGGCAGCCATGACTCATCTGATCTGTATAGGTTTGGGTCTAGTTTTCTGGGTCGAGCCAAAAACAGGTCGGACCAGTACAAATCTAAATATGACATCCGGGTATTTTGGGCGGGGTTGGGTCTAAACGATTTGGGTCGGGCAAAATCGGGTCGGGTAAATTTCGGGTCTTTGTTATCAATCATTTTTTGGGTCGGGTCGGGTCTGGACCCTGAGCCTGTCGGGTCGGGTCGGGTCCAAGAAACCTGACCCATTGCCAGGCCTAAGATCACATGATGAACATGTTGCTGAGAGCAGTGTTGCTACACCAGGAGGAGGTGCAAGAGACCAAGATAGGGAAGAGCCCGTACCTGAACAACCCCAGTTCAATCAAGCAGATATGGGGAACCCAACCTTCCAAGCCATGTTTGGGAAGTTTATGGCAGCCATGACTCATATGACTGATAGGATGCCACTACCTACACCTAGGACACCTATCCACAATGAAGGACAAGGAGTTGGCAAGACCTTTGAAAGGCTTCGTCGGGTGGGAGCCACAGAGTATGTTGGTACAGCTGACCCAGCTGATGCAGATTTATGGTTGACGGAGCTGGAGAAAGCTTTTAGAATCCTCAAAATCCCTGAAGTAGAGAAGGTGAGACATGTTGTATACCTTCTGAAGGGGAGTGCTGGCTATTGGTGGACCATAGAGGAAGGTAAAAGGCCAGGAGTTGAAGTCGGATGGGATGAATTTTGACGTGAATTTGTCGCTAGATACTTTCCCAAGATGTATCTTGATGAGAAGATCTCTCAATTTGAGAGGTTGAGGCAAGGACAGATGAACATTAGCGAATATGAAGCTAGGTTCATGGAGCTTTTGTGGTTATGTCCGCATATGGCAGCTACGGACGAGGAGAGGATCCAGAGTTTCGAGAAGGGGTTGAATGCTGAATTGACCACTCCCATGTCTGCTCTGGAGAATAGGGAAAGATTTGCCACATTTGTGGAATCCGTTAGGCGGATAGAGAGGTCTATGATCGAGAAGCGACAGACCAGTAATAAGAAAGTGTATCCTCAATTTCAGGAACAGAGGCGTGAGAGTTTCAAGAAGCCAAGATTCTGTGCACCACCACCGCCACCAAGGTTTAATACCCCGACGCAGTGGACGTCAAGTAGG
Source organism: Alisma plantago-aquatica (assembly GCA_963693085.1). NCBI lineage: Eukaryota > Viridiplantae > Streptophyta > Magnoliopsida > Alismatales > Alismataceae > Alisma > Alisma plantago-aquatica. Next base: position 714,871,005 of record OY856409.1, on the reverse strand, counting down.
GGTAGGGGTCGTAGTTTTCCTCCAAGTAAAGCCCCCAGTACAACATCAACATCAGTGACAGGACCACCCAGGCAGAGTTTGGGAAGTTACAACTGCTACCAGTATGGGAGGTCAGGACACTTGAAGAGAGATTGTCCTGAGAAAGTCAGAACTGTAACTCAACCCCAGAGGCAGAGTCAGCAAGGCTCACAGAGGCGACAATTCAGTAATAATGCTAGAGGACGTGGACAAGTGTCCCAAGCTGGATCGTTGGCACCCAATAACCAAGCACATGGTCCATAACAAGCAACGACTAGATTCTATGCATGAATCAACCTGAAGCAGTAGTCAACCCTCGGGTTGTAACATGTCAGATGGAACTGTTTTATTCTGATATGTCTTCATCCTGCTTCGTATCTGTGTTAATTGATCTGGGTGCTACGCATACCTTTATCACTCGAGAAGTGATTCATGACTGCAAAATGATTGTCAGTCATAGAGTAGATAGTTTGATGCTAGAAACCCCTTTGCTGGGATCTGCAGTGTTGCAGGAGGTGTGTTCTCCCCGCACTCTTTCCTTTTCTGATCACCGCATTCACGTGGATCTTATACCACTTGAGATGCAGGGTTTTGATATAATCCTAGGAATGGACACCTTAGATAAGTATAAGGTTGTCTTAGATTGTGGTTCCAAGCAGGCTGTGTTCACAGACAATGGTGACACATGGATCTTTTAGGGAGATAGAAAGATTCTTCCAACTTGTCTTGTGTCAGATATGGTAGCTGAGAAGTTGATGAGACAGGGATGCTTTGCATTCTTGGCTCATGTGGTAGATACCACAATGGAGATCCCTCATCCTTCTGAAGTTCCAGTTGTCAGGGAGTTTGAAGATGTTTTCCCTAAAGAATTTCCAGGTGTTCCTTTGTCCCGAGAGATTGATTTTGAGATTAATCTAATTTCGGGAACGCAACCCATAGCACAAACCTCATATAGAATGACACCTACTGAAATGGCAGAGCTCAAGAAACAACTGCAAGAGTTGCTTGAGAAGGGTTTTATCCGACTGAGTACTTCACCCTGGGGTGCTCCGATTCTCTTTGTTAAGAAGAAGTATGGGTCGATGCAGTTATGCATTGACTACAGACAGTTAAATAAAGTAACTATAAAGAACAAGTATCCTTTACCAAGGATTGATGACTTGTTTGATCAGTTGCATGGTGCAACTATATTTTCTAAGATAGATCTAAGGTTGGGATACCATCAGTTGCACATTAAGGAGAGTAACATACCTAAGTCTTCCTTTAGGACAAAGTATGGTCACTATGAGTTCATAGTTATGTCATTTGGACTAACTAATGCACCAGCTGCATTCATGGAACTCATGAATAGAATCTTTCGACCTTTTCTTGATCAATGTGTAGTAGTCTTCATAGATGACATCTTAATCTACAGTAGAGATGCTCAACAGCATGAGCAACACCTTCGTCAGGCTTTGACTTTGCTAAGAGAGCATAGGCTATATGCTAAGTTTAGCAAATGTGAGTTCTGGTTACCAGAAGTTTCTTTTCTAGGACATGTTATATCTGCTTCAGGTATTCGTGTTGATCCTAAGAAGGTAGAATATGTCCTGCTATGGGAACAACCAAAGACACCGACGGAGATTCATAGTTTTTTTGGACTGGCAGGCTATTACAGGAGGTTCATCAAGAACTTCAGTTCTATAGCTTTACCCCTAATTAAGTTGACCAGGAAGGAGGTTCCTTTTGTCTGGAATGACAAGTGTCAACATTCTTTCCAGTTGCTGAAAGAAAGGTTAACAAGTGCACCTGTGTTAGTGCTACCTGAGCAAGGAAAGGGGTACATAGTTTTTTGTGATGCATCCCAGAATGGCTTAGGATGTGTGTTGATGCAGGATAAACAAGTGATTTCTTTTGCTTCTCGACAACTTAAGAAACACGAGGAGAATTATCCGACACATGATCTAGAGCTAGCTTCTATGGTCCATGCTTTGAAGATCTGGAGACATTATCTCTATGGAGAAACATTCCAGATTTTCACAGACCATAAGAACCTAAAGTATATCTTCTCACAACATGAGCTGAACATGAGACAGTGCTGTTGGATAGAGTTAATCAAGGACTATGATTGTACAATTGATTATCATCCAGGGAGGGCTAATGTGATAGCTGATGCATTAAGTAGAAAATCAACAACACCAACCTTAGGTAAAGCACAGTTGAATTCCTTGGTGTGCTTTAAAAGAGATATGTTTATCTCCTTAAGGCAAGACAATATACAGTTTAAGGTATCGTTGTTAGCCGGGCTGTTAGCTGAGATGCAAGTAAAACCTACTCTGAGGCAGTAGATTAAAGAAGCACAACAAGCTGATACTGTGATTCAGCAGATCAGGTCAGAGTATGGTTGTGAGAAACGAGATGGCTTCCATGATTCAGATGATCAGGTAGTCTGTTACCATGGTAGGATGGTAGTACCTGATGTTGATAACTTAAGAAAGTTAGTTCTGGAAGAATCTCATTCTTCAATGTATGCCATGCATCCAGGGAGCACCAAGATGTATTATAACTTAAAAGATATGTATTGGTGGCCTGGATTGAAGAAAGATGTAGCTGAGTTTGTTATGTGGTGTCCGGTGTGTCAGTAGGTTAAAGATGAACATCAAAAGCTAGTAGGAACAATGCAATCTCTGCCTATACCGCAGTGGAAATGGGATCATGTAACCATGGACTTTGTGGTTGGTTTACCTAGAACAGCCAAAAGTCATGATTCCATCTGGGTAATAGTTGATAGGTTGACTAAGACAACACATTTCGTACCTGTCAAGACAACCTACACAGCTGAGAAGCTTGCACAAATATACATAGATGAGATAGTGTGTTTGCACGGGGTTCCAGCTACTATCGTTTCTGATAGAGGTCCCTAGTTTACGAGTCATTTTTGGGAACGACTGCATAAAGTCTTGGGTACGCAATTAAGGTTTAGTACAACCTTTCACCCACAGACAGATGGACAATCTGAGAGGACCATACAAACCTTGGAGGACTTGCTTAGGGCATGTGTCCTTCAGTTTGTAGGAAGTTGGGATCTACACTTGAGCTTGATAGAATTTGCTTATAATAATAGCTATCAGCACAGTATTGATATGGCAACATATGAGGCATTATATGGTAGACGTTGTAGGTCTCCTTTATGTTGGTATGAAACAGGGGAGTATCAACTTTTGGGTCCTGAGCTAGTGCAGCAAACAACAAAGAAGATTAAATAATACAACAACAGTTGAAAGCAACCCAGGATAGACAGAAATCTTATGCTGATAAGCGTCGTAGACCCCTAGAATTCCAAGTTGGAGACAGAGTATACCTCAAGGTCTCACCTTGGAAAGGAATCCTGAGATTTGGAAAGAAGGTGTAGTTAGCTCCTAGATTTATGGGGCCTTATCCGATCATTGAAAGGATGGGAAAGGTAGCCTATAAGATGGAGTTACCACCTGAGTTGCATAGATTGCACCCAGTGTTCCATATATCTATGTTGAGAAAGTGTCATCCTGACACTGAGTTAGTTCTGCAACTTGTGGAGGTAGAACTAAATGATGATATATCTTATGTTGAAGGACCTGTGTTGGTTCTTGATAGAAGAATTAAAAAGATGAAAAAGAAAGACATTTGTCTTGTAAAAGTTCTCTGGCATCACCGTGGCATTGAAGAAGTTACGTGGGAGCTAGAGGAAGAGATGAGGAGGAAATATCCTACTCTTTTCTCTTGATGTTTTCGTTGAATGATTTCGGGGATGAAATCCTTGTAAGGGGTGGATAACTTGTAACATCCCTGACCTGGGTTATGCTTTAACCCTAGGTGTTTTGTTTAAGAAAGATAATTATATACTTGATATTATCTTTTGAAAAGTAATTAAGGCTCAAGAGGAACTTATATTTCACTTTTAGTCCATTTTGATCTATGCTGAAAATAATGTTTTACTTGTTTGGACTAAAGTGCAAATTACCCAAGTTGAGGGGTTAAATTGCAAATGTTACATGATAATATGTTCCTCATGTGTTGAAGCATCATGGGAATGAAGATGACGCAGAGGAATGGCTAGTGAAAGCCTGAGTACCAAGAAAGAGCCGATAAAGCAATGTTTGTGCATTAAAACTTAGTTTTGGTGTAATGTGCAATTTACCCAAAACCCAGGGTTAAATATGCAATTTACCACTTTAAAATAGTCCCTAATATTCTTGGAATCTTTTAGAGGCAATAAAATGAGAAGGGCATCTCATTTGAGCTACTTTGAAGGAGAGAGAATCTTGATATTAAAATAATCAAGATTTAAGCATAATTGAAATAATGCAAAAATAATTATATTAAATGGATTGACATTCAACCAAAATGGTGTTGGTTGAAATCCATATATATGGACGTCCTTGTTCCTTGCAAAGTCAAAGGAAAGATCTATGTGAGTGGAGAACCCACTCACATTAAGAAACTAAAAATAATTATCCACTCACTTATGGATAATTATTATTATAAAAGGTTAAGGTGCTTAATTTCTTTTCCCTTAATTCATGGATAAATGAAGGGATTTCGGTGGTGATAAAGATGCCTTTGCATGCAAGGAACCAAGGGGGAAGAGGTGGCAACAATGTTGGATTTAAAGGATTTATATGAGGCATTTTCTCTCTCATTGATTTTCTTATAAAAACACCCTTTACCACTCAAACCAAGGACTTTTTCGAATCCACTTCTTCTCTTTGCTTGCAAAAATGATCAAGGAAGCTAGGAGCAACAGGAATACAACCCCCAACATGTTGGTAAGCTTCTTGACCTTCGTTCATCTTGATTTCATGATGGAAATCACAAATCAATACATGATTTCTTCTTATCTCGATCCCATCTTCACTTCTAACCATTCCTTTTCACTCAAAAGCTTGAGAAACGAACCTTGTGGTGTGAAAAATCTCCTTCCACCATTGTTGACGTGAATCTCCAAGCTTTGAATCTCAATTGGAGGTGGGTTATATAACTTGAACCCCTATTCATTGTTATTGAATTCACTTTCTCAATCAATCATGTTCAATTGCTCTTTTTTCAATTCCTTTGATTAATTGATGTAATTACCATGATAATGGAAGTATATTTCGATGGACTAAGGCTTGATGATGATGAAATCATCCTAGGTTCACATTCCAATAGATTTGAGTTGCAAACGGTTTCATTAGCTTTGGTCCAAACGGTTTCACCAAACCGTTTGGAGACCAAACAGTTTGCAAACCGTTTGAAGGTTTGGATACCAAACCATTTAGAAGGGTTGACTATTTGGATGGGTTGACCGTTGGAGGTCAGGTCCCTAGAACATGTTGGATGATGATCCATTTGATCCAATTGATTAGTTCAATATATGGACAATCCTCCAGTTAGAAATCCTAATCGGTTAAGTGCTGAAATTGCAATTGTTTAAATTAAAAGTTTGGGTTGATTTGCCCAAACGGTCTCAAGACCATTTGGAGGTCAACCAAGACCGTTTGGAGTTCTAGGGTTGAGTATGTTTGAGTAATTGAAGAGTTAGAGATATTAAATGGAAGTGCAATCAATGGTTAAATTGATGATCAATCCAATGATGCAAACCCTAATTGGATTTCACAAATTTTAATGAATGATGAGGCAAATGGTCTCAAGACCGTTTAGAGGTCATCTAAATGACCTCAAGACCATTTAGAGGTCACCCAAATGACCTCAAGACCGTTTGAGGTCCGGTCATATTATAACTTGATGGCGTTTCATTGGTTTCAATTAGATTAAGTTCCACAATGTTAAGCATTGATGGTTCCTTGATTCCCAAACCTTAATTGATGGTTTCTTGATAATAAATCCTAGTTCAAATGGGTTCAAAACCCTAATTGATGGTCCAATTGAATGATGGTTCAATAGTTCAATTGAAGAATGAATCAAGAAGTCAATTGATAGGCAGTTCATTGATGGAAACCTTAAATCAATTAAGTGTTGAAAGATCTTTTTGGTCCATTCAGTTTTGAGAGGGTTTGGTCCAAACGGTCTCAAGACCGCTTGGGTCCAAATGATCTCAAACCGTTTGGAGTCCCAAGCCCTATCGGTTTCAATACATTCTTACTTAAACGGTTTCAAGGGCAATATGCCCAAATGGTTTCAAACTGTTTGAACTCTGAGAGACCAAGACCGTTTAGGGTCTAAGTAATTGAAACCGTGTGAGGTTCGACATGGTTAATCCATTTTGATATCTAATGTAATTGAAGATTTAACTGGTCAATTCATTTGGATACCTCATGTAATTGAAGGTTCAATTGATCAAATCTTCTGGACATCCTATAAGAGGATGAGAGAGAGATTCATACATGAAATATAATCATGTAGCAATCAAGCCTAACACACTCAAAATAAGTGTGATGAACAATTTAGGGTATGATCCTTGAAGAAGAGATCATAAAACCCTAATTGAGTAATTGATGAACTCAAACCCTAATTTAGGGCAATTCTGAGTGAAACCCTAATTTAGGGGGATAATGTGATATGAATTTAGGGTGATGTGATGTGAATAGTAAACCCTAATTGTGAGTTATCAAATATAAACCCTAATTTAGGGTGAGGTGATGTGAATAGTAAACCCTAATTCTAAATAGGGTGAAGGTGTGTGAAACCCTAATCTTGGACAATGAAAAGATGAATCATTGGTCCTAATTGAGCAACGGGGATGAGTAACCCTGATTTAAATGAAATGGAAAACCCTAACCCTGGTAAGGGAATAGTGGTGTTACTCTGGAATAGCATGGAACTAAAACATGACTGATATATCTGTTATCATATGTGCTAACCATGCGGGTATCCTGAGATGATGAACATAGCCAGGTATGAGCTATGATGCTTTATTTATTGAAATTATTTATTGGGCTTTGTGTGCCATAATATGCCTTGTTGCTTATAAGAGGTAACAAGAGAGTTATTGGGCCTCAAGTGCTAGATAAGATGTTTGTATAGCAAGTGTCATGTCTACCTTGGTCAGATGACCTGAAGGTGATGGTTACCTGAAAAAGTGGTAACAGTGCTCAGTGATGAGCTAAGGGTTTGAATACCCAGAACCATATGTTTATGGCAGTGAGTTTGAAATAAGGGACTGAAATCCCAATGTCTTTTAAAGATTGAGAAGTAACTGATGAAAACTGTACATGTTTCTTTATAGCATTTGTCCTAATAAGTTATGTTTGAAATCTTGACTGATATTAAAAGAATATGATAATGTACTTAAATAATCAAGTGAAAGCTATTCATGTAGTGCTCTGACCATAGATCCATCATCGTCAGTAGCTGGTGATGGTGAAACAGGTTTTTTTACGAGATCTCCTGGAGTTCGCATATTTTGAATATGTGGGGGTCAATGGGCAAAAATATCCTTACATCCTAATGGGGGAATTGATGGAAGGTAAACATTAAACCTCTCAATCCTTCATGATATGTTCTGGGATGGATGTATCACTAATCTCCCGATGATGTTACTACCTGATCGATGGAGGTAAACACGAAATCTCTCGATTGTGAAAAGAGTACAACCGCCACTGTAACTCTATAGCGAAGATGCCACTATACCCTGGCAAGCTATGTAGTAGAGACACAAGATGTCCTGCATGTAATTTGCACTGACTGAGATGTGGGAAGTCATGGAAGCCGGCTCTTCCATTGACTTTGTATGGTACCGATTTTGACTTTGCAGTGGTCGGTTGGAGTATGAGTGGTATACCTCATCTCCTCATAGCTTAAGTATGTTTGTAAAATATAATCAGCAGTGTAGCGTATTTGCATAAGATTGAAATACGAGAACCACTGGTTGATGTTATATTTCTTAGCATGTCCTTGATGCATAAATGTTACTTATGTTCTTTAATTCCATGTTGAATAAGAGACATGCTGCCTTATCAAGTTATAGCTGAAATACTTGAATAGGAATGTTGCTCTAACCTACATAGATATTGATTTATCTACTTTTGAAATATGTTACCCCACTACTTAGTTTATTTCTATTCTACTGCAATAATAATGTTTTCGGCGGAGAGTTATATATCTCGCTGGGGCAATTGTATAATTGTCTCACCCCCGTGGGATCCAATGTTTTTAGGTAGACGCCAACAGAGAGGCAGAAATTCTGTAGCAGGAGAAGAGCAGCAGCAGCAACATCAAGGATAACAATGATATCCCAGGTGGGGATACTGACTGTCAAGCTATGTCTATAGATAGTCATATGTGTCGTCTCTGTACTCTCAGGTCCTAGGAGTCAGTAGATAGTATTTTTATAATTGATCTGAGATTTTGGTTTGATGCTTCAAGGATTTTTTTACTTATGCTTTTTAGCAAAGTAAATGATGTATATATATTCCTCGAGGAGAGATGGTACATGGAATGTACAATTTGGACTAGTATGTAAATATAATATTTTAGTTCTTATTTATAGAGTTTTCTGGTAATGGTTCTCTATGTAAAATGGTTTTAATTTTTAGTGATTTTCAGTAATTCCGCTGCTAACCATCGCTTTCGCATAGTTAATAATGTTTTGTCCGAACAGTTCATCACATTTTATTTATCATGTTCTAGTTGGAATCATTATGTCTTAAGTGATTTATTTCTAGTTGTGTCTCTTGGTATCTATCTTTGTGTTTTTTTAGTGGTTTGAGAATTACAATTGGGTTAGATTATCCAAAAATTTGCCTCTTGGTTAGAGTTCTTACATTGGATATCTTTATATTGGTCATGATTCCTTTATAAGATTATTTTTTTATAAATATGTAATTGGGGAGGAGAACAACTTATGGATCTATTATCATATGCTCAATTTTGAGAACTACCTAATTAAGTAGGAGATCAACTTATGGATCTATTAGCATTCATTTCTTTTGTTTGTATCTTAGTATCTCATGTTTATATGTGTCTTGGTGTGTTCATACATTGCATCTCTACTTCATAAGATGAGACACCTTGTTGTGCTAAATGAGATTACTCAAAACATAAAAGACGATCAACTACTAATTAATCACATAGTCAAAATTTCAAAATAATTAAAACCAAAATTCACATCATGAACAAATTCTAAAAAATTTACATAAAGGTCCGTATTTTCCATTATCATACATTATAACAACAATTTACATCTATGCTCAATGGACTCATCCACAACCTGTGTACAAAAGAAGCATTTACATGTTCATGCCATATATACATACACTGGCATACTGCCAAGATCTCATGTCGATACAAATATCTCATCTAGAAAACACCTCTCATACCCAAACTTGAGAGTACAAGGATGACACTAGGACTCTACTACCGATATCCATAGCTCAACAACCTTTTAAAACTATAGATCACCAGGCTGGTTCTCTTCTACAACAAGAACTCGACCACGCTACCCACGATCACTTAAAAAAATGTGGTGACCCACGGGTGAGACCCAGTCCCAGCGAGAGATATAACTTTCTTCAATAGATATTGAATACAACAAATTAATTTAACAGTAAATAAATTGAACAGTTAAAGCATACTGACCAATTAAGCAAATAAGCTTTAGCAACAAGTAGGATTATTCAATTTTCATAATTCTACTTCATGTATAGTTTGAGTAGTATAAAGATAAAACATGGGTTATTCAACCAATGTGAGACATATTTAACACTAGCAGATATATACTACACATCTTAGATTACATATTTCATTATGCCCACGGGGGTTTGAGTCATACCACTCAAAATCCAACTACCTACTGCAAAGTGTGATTCAATTTTGTATAAGATCTAGGAATGTTGGTATCCTAAGATCTCTTCTCTACCCGGTCAGTATGGGCCCAAAAAGGCAGTGACATATCGGTTAAGCTACCACTACAATGACATATAGTCAAGTTGCTAACAACTAGTCCACCCTTAGTATAGGTCACGACACAAGAGAATAGGCTCACACATTATCGTTCTATAAGAGGCATCATGTGGTTATACTATTGCCGTTCACACATCACAATATCACAATATCCAAGGCATGACTGTAGTCATTCTTACTTGCTTGATATTAGGATACCAAGTTGTCCCCGCATACTCAACATGTTATGTATGCACTCTGAGTTTCCCTTAGGAATACTCATTCCACCACCAACAAGTTCTGATGCTAAAATGGTTCTACAGCACAAGGCGTTACATGATTAGGGTTTCACTTGATTAGTTATTGCCAATTCACTACATCAAACAAATGGACATTCAAACCCTAATTCATTTATGTCAAGTATATAAGCATTGCAACTTCAAAAGATATAAAACGTAATCACATTACCACATGCTATCACCATTATATTACAATGAATTGCATATATCATCATATTATTTCAAGATATCCATTCCTTATCACAAGTCCCAGTATTTTGACCCTTATTGGAACATCAAAAGTATTTCACCTCAATTAGGGATCAAACATGTAGAAAGGTCATTAAGACCGTCACATTAATTTATGCAAGATCATCATTATCATTCTAGGCCTTAAACAAGGCTCGAAAGATCATCAACACATATGTATCCCATAGGTTAAACATGGTGTTGCACTATGCTATTCAATTAGCACTACATTGAGGTTTCAACACAATAAGAATGTAATATATTGCCACATGAATCACTCAGTAGGTCTAATTATAACCAAACATCATCATTTAGTCATGTTAAAGTTGGTGTCTCAAAACATGTTTCATTAAAGGTACACATCTACTTGTTATAGTGATTCATTCATGTATTCATATGAGGGCAAAGGTAAGACTACAAGTTCAATGGTGTTGTACCATCAAATTCTAATTATTAGAAACCACTTATAAGATTATGGGATTTATTCTAATCCATTAATTGTTGAAGCATCCAATCTCCTTCATTGAACCGGGTTCATTATTCAACAACATCTATTAGGGTATAAGTCCAACCATTCGATTTTGTCCTAACATAGGGTATCAGTTTTAACGTCTACCATGGATATCGGCCTGCCACCTTCATGGTGTAATGGTTATAACTCCAGCCTGGAGTATTGGTTTGCCAACATCATGGTGTGTCAACCTAATGTTAAAATAAGTATATCAGTGTAACGCCCCCAAGATGTATCGATTTAACATCAATTAAAGGACGTAGTCTTACCATCACCAAGGTATATCATCCATTAACTATAAAACTTTATAACTATGGTTGGGAATCTGCCACAAACCATCATGGGTTGTTGTTATGGCTAGGAATACTGCCTGACGTCAACATAGTGTCTTGGTCTAACCACAATATGGGGTGTCCATTCTATCTTATCATAGGGTATCTGTTTTAGCACTCTCCATGATTTGAGCCTGTTACCAACAAGTTATAACGGGTCTAACACCATCCTAGGGTGTCGATCTAACGTCGTCATAGTGTTTCGGCCAAATGTCAACTTAAGATAACAACTTATCAATCATGTAGGTTGTGTCAATCACTAACCATCACGACTATCACTAATATATAAGTAGGGTATCGACTATAGGCCATTATAGGTTACAACCATGGATAGGATGTCGGCCTAAAACCAACATAGGATGTGAACTCTACATAAAAATGTGTATCGGAAACCATCCATCACATGTTACAACTTTGATTAGGGTGCAAGCCATCACAGGTTACCCCTTATGCTTATGATTAGGGTATCAACCATAAGTCGTTATGGATTACAACCATAACTAACTAAGGTGTCGGGCACAAAAACACATAGATAAGTTCATCACCAACATGATCAAGGTTGATATAGGTAAATTCAAGGTCTAGAATAGAAAGAGACTCTACCATTACCATGATGATAACTTCATAAGATAGGCACACAATCTTGTTTCTATATGCAAGGATTTTCATCTTTAAGCAAAAACATAAGCAATCAAGCATAGAGTAAGCAATATGAGTGAAGAAGGTTATAAAAATCACCTCTACTGATAAGAACGGAATTCTATCAGCAAGGATCTTGATCAAACAAGGCATGGGAACCCAAGTTTCAGATCTGAACTCGGCCAAATAGGTACCCTTCTCCGCAAGGAAGCAAAACCCTAGAAGAAGATGCAAGAAGGATAGATTCTTGAGTTCTAAAGCAACTTATACCATGAAACAACAAGGTTACAACCTGGAGAGAGGTAGTAGGAAGAATAATATAGAAGGAAATGGAGGAAATATGGAACTACTTACTTGTTTAAGTCAAGTTCACTTAGAAGAAGCTTTGGAAACCCTAGAAGAAAGCAAATCAGAACCCTAGATGCTTCTTCCAAGAAGATCGTCTACTTCTTCTACCTCAGACAAGTTCTAAACAATAGAATAGAGAGCGAACAAGATTCTTAGCAAGAGGAAAGTAGTAGAGATTAAAGGTTTCCTTTAGGGCATAAGGATAAGTATATATATAGCTTGGGATAAGGTTGAGGAGAAGCATGAGGTGTACAAGATATCCATGTGCCCATGGCTTAGAGCTTGAAAGTATGAGAAAACAGTAGGATAATTAACTGTTAGGGACTTCTGGACCATCGGAGGATGCCCAAGCAAGTGGATCCATCATTTCATAGCCTTAAAGGTGGCTCATCCATGGGGGGTAAATCCTAATTCAACCAAGAATGGAATCTCCTCCATTTCAAGGTACAATTGAGCATACCATGGCTCATAAAGCTCAAGAATGATGAGACAACATATAAGGAACATAATGGATGGAACAATTTTGCAAAGAAAATCTCTTAGTTGGGTAAATTGCAGAAAAGTCCAAAATGTACATAAAATTACATAACTTGCTCAAACATTGTTCAAATTGGACCAAATTTGAAACTTAAGTTTATCTTATAATTAAAAAACATACCACAAGGTTATATTAAGGTTATAAATAGTCAATTATGGTAATTAATCTTGTTCAACATTTTAAGTAAGTTTAGGGGCCTTACAACTATAAACCCCTAACAAGGATTTTGCCCCGAAATCCTGTACAAGGAAAGATGGGTACTCCCTATGAATCTCATCCTGTAGCTCCCAAATGGATTCCTATACACCATGATGATGCCACAAAACCTTTACTAACACTATATCTTTCTTCTTTAGCTTCTTCACTCTCCTGTCTAAGATTAACACTGGACCTTCAACATAAGAGATATCTTCATCTAACTCAACCTCTACTGGTTGGATTGTCTGCTCTGTATCTGGATGGCATTTCCTCAACATGGAGATATGAAAAACATTATGTAATCTGTGTAACTATGGTGGTAACTCCAACTTGTATGCTACTTTTCCAACACGAGCTAAGATAGGATATGGTCCCATAAAACTAGGAGCCAACTTGCCCTTCTTTCCAAACCTCAACACATATTTCCAATGAGAGACCTAGAGATATACTTTTTATCCTAGTTGGAACACAACTGGTCTACTTCGGTTATCTGCATATGATTTCTACTTGTCTTGGACTGCTTTCAACTGTTGTTGTATCACTTTAATATTTTTTATAGTCTACTGCACTAGCTCAGGACCCAAAAGTTGATATTCACCCATCTCATACCAGCAAAGAGGAGACCGACATCATCTCCCATACATAGCCTCATAAGAAGCCATATCTAGGCTTCTCTGATATCTATTATTATAGGCAAATTCTATTAGACTCAGGTGTATATCCCAACTACCCAGAAATTGTAAGACACATGCTCTCAAAATATCCTCCAAAGTCTAAATAATCCTTTCAGACTGGCCATCTGTCTGTGGATGGAATGATGTACTAAACCTCAGTTGTGTTCCCATTTCTGAATGCATACGTTCCCAAAAACTTGTGAATTGTGGTCCTATGTCAGAAACTATTGTCACTGGAATGCCATGCAGACAGACTATCTCATCAACATATACTTGTGCCAACTTCTCTGTTGTAAACGTCATCTTGACTGGAAAGAAGTGGGTTGACTTAGTTAATCTGTCAACTATCACCCATATGGAATCATGACCCTTGGTTGTTCTAGGAAGACCAATCACAAAACCCATAGTAATATGATCCCATTTCCATTGTGGTATCGACAAAGGTTGTAACATCCTTGTAGGCTTCTGGTGCTCACCGTTTACCTATTGACAAATTGGACATATGGCAAAAAACTCTTCCACATTACGCTTTAGACCTGGCCACCAATACAGGTCCTTCAAATTTTGGTACATCTTGGTGCTTCCAGGATGCATCGCATTAATTGAAGAGTGAGCCTCCTCAAGTATCATTTTTCTCAATCCATCAACATCAGGAACTATTGTCATGTTATGGAAACAAATTGTACCATACTCATCCTCATGAAATCCATCATGATTATCATTGCCTAACTCTAATTGGATAATCTATATAACATTATCATTCTATTGTGCATCATAAATATGTTGTCTCAAAGTAGGTTTAACCTGTAACTATGCTAACAGACCTGCCAAAGAGGAAACTTCGAGCTGTACATTCATTTGGCGAAGAGTCGCTAGCATATCTCATTTGTGACATACTAAGGAGCATAACTTATCTTGGTTTGCAGTTGATGATGAAAATGACTTTCTACTCAGTGCATCAACTACTACATTTGCCTTGCCTAGATGGTAATCAATCGTGCAATCATAATCCTTAATCAATTCCATCTATCTCCTCTGCCGCATATTCAACTCCTGCTTTGAGAAGATATAGTGTAGGTTCTTGTGGTCAGTGAAGATGTGACACTTCTCTCCATAAAGATAGTTTCTCCAGATCTTTAAAGCGTGGACCACTGCTGCAAGCTCCAAATCATGTGTTGGATAATTCTCCTTGTGCTTCTTTAGCCGTCGCAATGCAAAAGAAATCACATTTTTGTCCTACATCAACATGCATCCCAACCCATTCTTCGAAGCATCACAGAAGACAACATAGCCTTTCCCTTGCTCTGGCAGCACTAACACTGGTGCACTGGTCAACTTTTCTTTCAACAACTGAAAGGAATGTTGATACTTGTCATTCGAAGCGAAAGTAACATCCATCCTGGTTAGCCTAGTTAGGGGGGATGTTATAGAACTAAAGTCCTTGATGAACCTCTTGTAGTAGCATGCCAAACCTAGGAAACTGTGAATCTCTGTTGGTATCTTGGGTTGTTCCCATTCCAATATAGATTCAACCTTCTTAGGATCCACACAAACATCTTTAGCTAGTATAACATGTCCCAAAAAAGACACCTCTATCAACCCAAATTTGCACTTGCTAAACTTAGCATATAGATTGTGCTGCCTTAACAAAGTCAATGCCTGGAGAAGGTGTAGCTCATATTGCTGACTATCTTTGGAGTATATTAGGATGTCATCTATAAACACGACTGCACATTGATCAAGACAAGGTCTGAACACCCTATTCATCAGATCCATAAAGGTTGCAAGTGTATTGGTTAGCCCAAAATACATAACCACAAACTCATAATGGCCATACCTAGTCCTAAAAGTTGACTTGGGTATGTCATCCACCTTAATCCTCAACTGATTGGTAACCTGACCTGAGATTTATCTTTGGAAACATAGTGGCACCTCTCAACTGATCAAAAAGATCACCAATCCTTGGCAAAGGATACTTATTCTTTATTGTCACCTTATTCAACTGTCTATAGTCTATACACAACCTCATTGAACCGTCCTTCTTTTTGACAAACAACATGGGAGCACCCCAAGGGGAAGTGTCTGACCTAATGAAACCCTTCTCTAATAGTTCCTCCAACTATTTCTTTAACTCTTGCATCTCTATTAGTGCCATTCTTTTTAGTGACTGTGCTATAGGTTGTGTTCCAGAGACCACATTGATCTCAAAATCAATCTCTTTAGAAGGGGGAACTTTGAGAAACTCATTAGGAAAAACATCTTCAAATTCCCGTACCACCGGTACCTCTCGAATACTAGGATTTCTCACCTTGGTATCCACAACATGGGATAAGAAAGCTTTGCATCCTTTTCTCATTAACCGCTCTACTGTCATAGCTGACATTAAACAAGTAGGACGAATCTTCCTACACCTTGGAAAATCCACTATACATCTCCATCATGGAATGTTTCCATTTTAGTGCTATAGTCCAAGACTACCTTGTACTTCGCCAAGGTATCCATTCCTAAGATACCATGCATGTCAAGTGGTAAGAGATCCACTTGAATGTTGCATCCAAAAAAAGAAAGAACACAAGAATAACATACTTCCCGCAACTCGGCGGAACCAACCAAAGGAGTTTCTAGTCGTAGGCTATTAGATCTATGACTAACATGCAGATAACAACTACTTATCACTTCTCTAGTGATAAAGGAGTGTGTTGTACTTGGGTCTACTAATACTGACACGAAACAAGAAGTAGACAAATCAGAATGAAATAACTCCATATGACCTGTCATGACTCGTGGATTGACCACTACTTCTGGCTGGCTCATGGCATAGAACCTAGTTGTCACCTGTTGCCATCCACGTCCTCTGCTAGCTTGTCCAGAGGAACCTGTCTGTGATTCTTATTCGCATCCTCTGCCACTACCAGAACTAAACTATCATTGTTTTGATCCCTGCCGATTGTGCCTTGGCTATTGAGTCACTTCCTCGTGCTTCATAGGGCAAGACCACATCATATGCCCCACTTGCCCATACCTATAACATGCCTTGGTATCATATTGTGGCCTAATGGCCCTATCACTAAGACTGATGATGATCTGTGAGGTCATGTCGACGGAAAATTGTGACCTCTACCCCTACTCAGGGTCCATTGAGACAGTGCATGTGATCTTGGTTTAGTAAAAGTTGACCTCGACTGCGATGGAAAAAACTGTGGCATCTTAAAGCCTCCAGATGATTGTCCTTGGGATTGAGCTGGTCATTTATTAACATTAGTTTCACAATTTTCTATGGCAGACCTCTCTATCCTCCTTACAGCTTCTACAAAGGTGGAAAACGTTTCCCTATTCTCTAGGGCAGATGTTGTTGTAGTCAACTCTGTACTTCATCCCTTCTCAAACCTATAGATTCTTTCATTATTTGTAGTTTCCATGTGCGGGCAGAACCTTAGAAGCTCTATAAACTTTGACTCATACTCATTAATAGTCATTGCAACCTGTCTAATCTTCTCAAACTAAGAGATTTTCTCATCTAGGTAAGTCTCTAGAAAGTATCGGCTGACAAATTTGCCAAAACTCCTCCCATCCTATCACCACCCTGGCCTTTTCTCTTCCTCTATGACCCACCGGTGGCCAACACTACCCTTCAATAGGTAGACAACATGTTTAACTTTGTCCTCTTCAGGGATGTCCAGGATTTTGAATGCCTTCTCCAGTTCTGTAAGCCACATGTCAGTGTTTGTTGGATTAGAAGTATCAACATACTCGATCTCCCCAACACGTCTAAGATGTTCAAAAGTCTTCCCGACTCCCGGATACTCCACATTAGGAACAACTGTCCTAGCTTAAGGTTCCAGTATTCTATCCTCTATGTGTGTAATTGTGGCCATCATCTGTCTAAACATAGACTTAAACTCCGGATTGGCCATCATTGTCGAATCCATCTAAGGCATTGCGGGCTGCTCTAGCCTTGTCTCTGGCACTCTCTCATTGCATGCCTGCCTCCTAGCACCACCTCCTAGTGCCACATAGCTACTCTCGGTGTGTTATTCATGTCCTCAAGACATATCTGCATAAGCATAAGCTATGATCGGATATGTTGGATTCATAAGAATAGACTCAAACCTATGTCCTGTATCCCTGTACACTCAGCGAACCTAGGGCTCTAATACCAACTTAACTAAGACACCTCGTTACGCTAAACAAGATTACTCAATATAAAAAACACGATCACCTACTAACTCATCACATAGTCAAAATTTCAGAATAATTAAAACCAAAATTCACATCATGAACAAATTCTGAAACATTTACATAAAGGTCCATCTTTTCCATTCTCATACATTATAATAGGAATTTACATATGTGCTCGATGGCCTCAACCGTATCTTGTTTACAAAAGAAGCATTTACATGTTCATGCCATATATACATACACTTCCATATTGCCAAAATCTCGTGTCGGTACAAATATCTCATCTAGAAAACACCTCCCATACCCAGACCTGAGAGTACATGGATGACACTAGGACTCTACTGTTGATATCCACAGCTGACCAACCTTCTGGAACTATAGATCACCAGGCTGGTTCTCTTCCACCACACAACCTAGACCATACTGCTCGCGATCACCTAAAAAGATGTGGTGACCCACAGGTGAGACCCAGTCCCAGCAAGAGATATAACTTTCTTCAACATATATTGAATACAACACATTAGTTTAACAATAAATCAATTGAACAATTAAAGCATATTAAACAATTAAGAAAATAAGCTCTAGCAACAAGTAAGATTATTCAATTTTCATAATTCTACTTCATGTATGTTATGTGTAGTATAAAGATAAAACATGGGTTATTCAACCAATGTGAGACGTATTCAACACTAGCAGATATACATGGCTTGAATTACATCTTTTATTATGCTCTATGGAGTTTGAGTCATACCACTCAAAGTCTAACTGCCCATTGCAAAGTGCTATTCAGTTCCGTATACGATCTAGGAATGCTGGTATCCTAAGATCTCTTATCTACTCGGTCAGTGCGGGCCCAAAAAGGCAGTGACATATTAGTCAAGCTACCACTAAAACAACATATAGTCAAGCTGCTAACACCTAGTCCTTCCTTGGTATAGGTCATGACTCTAGAGAACAAGCTCACATATTGTCATTCTATACGAGGCATCCTACAGTTATACTACTGCCTTTTACACATCACAATATCACAATATCTGAGGCATGACTGCAGTCATCCTTACTTGCTCGATATTAGGGTACCAAGCTGCCCCCACATACTCAACATGTTATGTATGTGCTTTGAGTTTCCCTTAGGAATACTCATTTCACCACCAGCAAGTTCTGACGCTGAAATTGTTCTATGACACAAGGTACTACATGATTAGAATTTCACTTGATTAGTTATTGCCAATTGGGTGAATTAAGGCTGCATCAAACAAATGGACATTCAAACCCTAGTTCATTTCTATCAAGTGTATAAGCATTGCAACTTCAAAAGATATAAAACATTTGAGGTACAAATCTTAATCACATTACCACATGCTATCACCCATTATACTATAATGAACCACATATATCATCATATTATTTCAATATATCCATTCCTTATCACAAGTCCCAGGATTACGACCCTTATTGGAACATGAAAAGGATGTCACCTCAATCAGGGATCAAATATGCCCAAAGGTCACTAAGACCATCGCATTAATTCCTGCGAGATCATCATTATCATTCTAGGCCTTAAACAGGGCTTGAAAGATCATCCACACATATGTATCCCGTAGGTTAAACATGGTGTTGCACTATGTTATTCAATTAGCACTACATTAAGGTTTCAACACAAGAAGAATGTAATATATTGTCATATTAATCATTCAAGAGGTTTAATTATAACCAAACATCATCATTTAGTCATATTAAATTTGGTGTAACAAACCATGTTTCATTTAAGGTACACATATACTTGTTATAGTGATTCATTCATGTATTCATATGAGGGAAAAGGTAAGACTGCAATTTAAATGGTGTTTTACCATTGAATTCTCATTATTAGAAACCACTTATAAGACTATGGGATTTATTCTAATCCATTGATTGTTGTAGCATCCAATCTCATTCATTGAATCGGGTTCATTATTCAACAACATCAATTGGGGTATAAGTCCAACCATTCGATTCTGTCCTAACATAGGGTATCAATTTTAATGTCTACCATGGATATCGGCCTACCACCTTCATGGTGTAATGGTTCTAACACCATCATGGAGTATCAGTTTTCCAACATTAGGGCGTGTCAACCTAATGTCAACATAAGTATATCAGTTTAACACCCCCAAGATATATTGGTTTAACATCAATTAAAGTATGTCGGCTAACCATGACCAGGATATATCGGCCATTAACTGTCACTATTTATAAGAATGGTTGGGTGTCGGCCACAGACCGTCATTAGTTGTTGTTATGGCTTGGACGAAGGCCTGACATCGACATGGTGTCTCGATCTAACCATAATATGGGGTGTCAATTCTGTCTTATCATAGGGTTTTAGTTTTAGCACCATCCATGATGTTAGCCTGCTACCAATAAGGTATAACAGGTCTAACACCATTCCAGGGTATCGACCTAATGTCATCATAGTGTGTCGGCCAAATATCAATTTAAGATAATGGCTTATCAGTCATGTAGGGTGTGTCGATCACTAACCATCACAATTGTCACTAATGTATCACTAGGGTATCATTTATAGGCCATTATAGGTTACAACCATGGCTAGGATGTTGGCCTAACACCAACATAGAATGTAAACTCTACATCAACATGTGTATCGGCCACCAACCATCACAGGTTACAACTTTGACTAGGGTGCAAGCCATCACAGGTTACCCCTTATGCTTATGATTAGGGCATCGACCATAAGCCGTTATGGATTACAACCATGACTAACTAGGGTGTCACACACAACAATACATGGCTAAGTTCATCACCAACACGATCAAGGTTGAGATAGGGGGCAAGGTCTAGAATAGAAAGAGACTCCACCATTACCAGGATGAGAACTTCACAAGATAGGTACATAATCTTGTTTCTATATGCAAGGATTTTCATTTAAAAGCAAAAACATAAGCAATCAAATTTAGAGTAAGAAATGTGAGTGAACAAGGTTATAAAACTTGCCTCTACTGACAAGAATATACTTCTAGAAGCAAGGATCTTGGGAAAAGAAGGCATGGGAACCCAAGTTTTAGATATGAACTCGGCCAAATAGGTACCCTTTTCCACAAGGAAGCAAAACCCTAGAAGAAGAAGCAAGAAGGATATATTCTTGAGTTCTAGAGCAACTTTTACCATGGAATATCAAGGTTCCAACCTGAGAGAGAGGTAGTAGGAAGAAGAACAGAGAAGTAAATGGAGGAAAGATGGCACTACTTACTTGTTTAAATCAATTTCACTAAGAAGAAGCTTTAGAAACCCTAGAAGAAAGCAAATCAGAACCCTAGATGCTTCTTCCAAGAAGGTCGTCTCCTTCTTCTACCTTGGAAAAGTACTCCATAGTAGAACAGAGAGAGAATGGATTCTTATTAGGAGGAAAGTAGTAGAGAGTAAAGGCTTCGTTAGGGCATAAGGATAAGTGTATATATAGCTTGGGGGATAAGGTTGAGGAGAAGCATGAGGTGTACAAACAACTCTCCATGTGCCCATGGCTTAGACATTGCATGGAAGAGCAAACAAAAAGTAATTTAACTATTGGGGACTGCTGGAACATTGGTTGATGCCCAAGCAAGTGGAGCCATCGGTTGATAGCTTTAAAGGTGGCTCATCCATGGGAGGTAAATCCTAATTCAACCTAGAATGTAATCTCCTCCAATTCAAGGTACAATTGAGCATCCCATGGCTCAAAAAGCTCAAGAATGATGATAAAACATGTAAGGAACATAATTTATAGAACAATTTTACAAAAAAAACCTCAATTGGGTAAATTGTAGAAAAGTCCAAAATGTACATAACATTGCATAACTTGCTCAAACAATGTCCAAATTGGACCAAATTTCAAACTTAAGTCTGTCTTATAATTACAAAGCATATCAAAAGGTTAGATTAATGTTATAAGCATTCAATTATGGTAATTAAGCTTTTTCAATATTTTAAGTAAGTTCAGGGGCCTTACATCAAAGGAATTCACAATTCATTCCATTGAATTTATGGACATTTTAATACCTTGATCTCTGATTCGTTGTGCCTTTTTCAATTAAATTCATTGTAGTTTTAGTTGGTACATCCTTATATGTTTGTGAATGTTCTTTCTTCCATGTTCCTCACTAAATCTATCTATCGAGTGGGAGTATCTTCCTGATAGGGATAATTATTGAAGTCCCCTCCTCCTTTACTTCGATAAAGGGAATAAAAGGCATATGGTAAATTTTATATTTTCTATTTCTAAAATTACATGTATGATATTTTTTTTTCTACTAAAGTGTCAATTTGTGCACGTCATATTTACTAGGATAGGAAATTCTTAGTTTTTGTCTCAACTAATAGTATAACAAAATCAGAGCAAGTAGACATGTATTATCGTAGCTAAGTTAAGTATCAAATCCCAAGAGATAACATTTTTAAGAACAAATTAATTTCAGACTAATTGAGAAAAGGGAATTTTACAAAGATAATGGTTGATAGTTTGTTGGTTAACCAAATTTACTAAGCATGAAATTAATCAAATTAAGTAAGAAATAAATTCTAACAATGTAATAGAGTATTGGGAATAGGATTTTCCACACGTACACTACCCTGATAATTCTATATTTCTAACTACATCTAGTCAATCATGGATGTAGACTATTGGGTTCATGAATTCATAAAATTTGAAACAAACAAAGAACTAAATAATATACTAATATCACTCCAATCACATTGTCATGCTATTTGGGATATCATCTATTAATCGCCCCATAGACAACCCATTTGAAGTTCTTATATGGGTGTGATCACAGTAAACCGAATATCATTAATTAACTCACATGTTTGTGATTTTGAAACCCTTGGTAGATATGGAAATATGGTTATTAATCATAAAATATGACAATAAACAAGAATTCATACTAAAGGATGACTCATATAATAATTAAAGTGATGCTACAAGAGAAAGAATTTAGGTAGAGGGGTTACTCCATGTGCCCCTATTAGATAAGATGGGCCCCTACTTATCTTCTTGATACAACAAAATAGATCATGTCTCTCATAGTGCATGTCTCGTCATCAATCCTTTGATGTTCATATCCAAGTATCTATAATGAAATATAGGTTTGGAGATGGGTGTATATTCTATCTCTAGACACCCCTTTGATGTCTCTATATCATGGCACAAGGTTTCAAGTTGATCCAGCATCACCCCATGAAAGGAGCCATTTTATGTACATTCCAATGATTCATTACCCCATCTGCTAGCATGACTAGATAATCTACTACTGTCAAAATATATTATTTCTTTTTAGAATTGAACTTTATTCAATTTATGCAATTATTTTAGTTGAAGTCACTTATTTCTAAGTCTTGATGCAAAATCTAGAGTCATTTATTTAGCATGCTAAATGTTTTATCTGGTCGACTAGTTTGGATATCCAGTTGACTAGGTGAACTCGAATGACTCTTGTAGTTGTAGTAGCCGACCAACTACCATTATTATCTAGTTTAATAGCCTCTTTTTATTGAAATTATAAATGGTTGTCTAGTCAAATCTCAAGCTGCTATATTCAATTCACTTAGGTCCTTCTAGTGGGACATGGCAATGAAGCATCATTGAACTTGAGTATCGAGTTGACTAGTTAAAGAAGTGAAATGGTTAGTTGAATTTCTTGGAGTATAACTTTGATTGATAACAAAGTAGATGATTGACTAGCTTCTCTAGTCAATTGGCTAGTGGGTTGGCTTTTCTCCCTCTCTTTGATAATGGCAAGTTGATTAGTTGATCAGATAGCTTTCTCTAAAGACAATAACTATTTGATGCTTGACAAGCCTTAAATGTGGATCCAAGAATGGAGTCATGTCTAGGTTATCAGACTTTAGAAATTCATAATACCCGAATGTTTAAGACATCCTACAACTAACACAGGGTCAAAATAGTTCGGGGTTGAACATAAGGATAGGAAGAATGACGCTTCAGAACTCAAGTTTTACTTGTCTAAGCACGTCAAAAAAGGTCAAAGGATAAGGTTTTGATATAACGAGAAAGAATTATAAAGAATTAAACAAAAAGCCTATCTCTAAGGGGAGTTGCCAATAAAATCAGTGTTTTAAGGTTTAGCAATTTTTTGTTAGAGGTTTTGTATATAGGAAACCGGGGAGATAAAACTATCGTCGGGGTAAAGCACGAAGGAGGAAAACTTAAACATAGCAAGTGGAAACAGAATACATCCTGCACCCTCTTCTCTCGAAGAGGATGCCTCTAACTATGCATCAATTCTCTCTCTCAAGAGTATTGGACATAGACTAGAGCAAAAAGATATGTCGGGGCAACCCTGATCCCGGGTACTCTCATACACCCGAATTAGACCAAACTCTAGAGTTTATGACATCCTTCTCTCAAAGGAGTCAAAACGAGAAACACGATTCGATAGCAAGTCAAAAGTGTGATCCAAATAGAAGAGACTAGAGTTCAGATGTTGTAAAGAATCATCCAACAAAAAGGAACCATACACAGAACAATATGAGATAAACTCCACATATTCCATAAGCATAAAGAGACAAAAAGGTTTAGTTACAATGCAAGAGTATTTGAAAGTAAAGTTCTGAAAAAAGGGAAGATCGGTATCAGCCTCCTTGATGTAGGAGGTCGATATACATAGCAGCGAACCCCTAAGGTAACACTAACCCGGTACCGGGCAGGAGCCCAATCGGGATGTGATCGTGTTGGATTCTTGACCGTGTCAGGTCGCAAACCGCGACGGGTAAAGGGCGTATCGGGATAGGACTCCCTACCCGATATGGTTGTGTTGGGCGGCAGGCCCTATTGGGCTGTAGTCGTGATGGGTAGGCCATATCGGGTTAGGCATCGCATCATGTTAGGACGTGTATCGGGTTAGCCTTCTCTTAGGTTCTCAGATTCCTTGTGTCGAGTATAGATGGGAGAGCCATCTCGGGTTGAATCCCAATTAGAGACCCGACATGTTTGAAGTAGCCTTGAAGGTTGTGTCGCGCTGCTGCTATCGGGTAGTGCACTCCTCCCGTCCCTCTCAGGTTGGGGGTGTGCTCACCTAGTATCGCCCGGCAGGCCTGGGAACTCGATCCACTAACTCCTTTATTATCTAAGAGTTAGCTCTTCTAGGGTTTCGACCCTTCCCATCGGAGTCCTGTAGCTGCTATTTATAGGCAGCGGCTGGTGGGAGTTGCGGCTCTTGTTGGGGCATGTGTCCTTTGTCTACTCTGTTCACATGGCTTTGGGAGAAGGTCGACACATCCGTCGCTCGGTACAGCTGGCAGGGGCCGTGTCGTGCCGGGTTGCGAGTAAATCACGCTCGATCGTGTCGGGTAAGGATTCTGGCTGGCTACTGCACTGAGAGGTGGCCGTGTCGTGTAATCAACTCCATCGCCCGATGGACCGTGGCAGGCAATGCTCCTTGTCGGGTAATAGCATGCAGTCCGTCAGGGCTCCCACGTGACACACCCGCGTCGGGTTGCTACCATATCGGGTAGTGACCGTGATGAGTAAGGGGCGTATCACTTTGCCGTTGATGGGCTGGGGCAGTTAACTTGTTGTGGATGGGCTGGGACGGATCCATTAGCATTCTTTTGATGGGAAAATAAGAGAAACTCTTCAAAAGATATGAAATGTTGTCAGGAGCATAGTGGGCATTATTTCTATTGAACAAATAAGATAAAACAGAGAGGAAGTAAGGTTTGGAGGTAGTTTTGATAATAAAATATAAGCTCTAGAAGCCATAAAATAGGTGTTATCAACTCCCCCAAACTTAACATTTTGATTGTCCTCAATCAATCTGTACTTATTTTAAAACTTCATTTGCGGTACTTTTTAAAACCAGACGTAGTCTTTGGACAAGGGGTTAAGAAATTTTTTGAGATGTCTTGAGGAAAATTACGTCTGACTACGAGCAATGGACTTTATTTTTCCTGCCATATTTAAGCAAAAAATTTCTCTTCAACTTCGACGAGATTTTTGGTGCATGATTTTGAAGTTAGCTTTCACACCAAACATCTTGGGAGTAGAAGGTGGGGTTTTTGGGAAGGCTTAAGGCTTTTTGGGTTTTTCTTGCTTCCCATTGGTCCATCCAGGTACGGGTCTATTAACGAGAAAGTGGTCCCTGCAATCCAAGCCAGTTGGCTTTAGAGCAGTGATTTCACATCCTACGTACCACTACCCCGGATCTACCATGCCTAAAGATGGGTACTTTTGGGAAAACATGTGTGCATGTTTTTTTTGGGCACAACTCTCATGCTTTTATTCACTCTCATAAGGCCCTCCTCTCTTTTTGGGATTTTGGTTGGTAGGTAAAAGAAAAAGAGTTTGCTGTTTGGGCAGCTTTTTCCTTCACATGCACATCTCTTAGCTGTTGCAAGATTATTTTTCAAAGTTGGCGTAGAAAAGTTGTAGCCTTTGTCGTTTGAAACTGCGTTTTCAAAAGAGCATAACAGAAATGTGCACCACCTTAGATACAGAGAGAACAAACCTAAAGAAGTTGTACCAAATTTTTACTATAAAGTGATTTGTACAATTTTTGAGAAACAAGCAGTTGTGTATGTATTGCTTTCTATCAATCGTATATATATGTATTCA
Organism: Alisma plantago-aquatica; assembly: GCA_963693085.1. Classification (NCBI taxonomy): domain Eukaryota; kingdom Viridiplantae; phylum Streptophyta; class Magnoliopsida; order Alismatales; family Alismataceae; genus Alisma; species Alisma plantago-aquatica. The sequence continues at coordinate 714,844,599 of OY856409.1, read as the reverse complement.
CAAAGTATGGTAAGAAAAGGAAAAGGGCAAAAAGGGTAAAAAATTTAGTACCTCCCTCACTGATACTATGGAGTACCCCCCCAAACTTACCTCACACTCTGTCCCAGAGTTGTGAGATAAATAGGAAAGGATAGGCGTAGATCAGTGAAGGTTCAGCAAATGCACGCGCCCTCGACAGATAAGAGCTCCATCACATACTCTCCGCATTGGCTATAGTAGCCTAGGTGGTGGAGCTTGTCTGACATTTGTTTAAGGGCTACCGTGTAGTAGATCCAGTGCAGCACATCAGTGCTGCTTCCATTTTGGGCCACTTCTCGGCCTCAGAGGGCCCAACCGCCTCATGGTTTGGGCATGTCCGCCCGCTGGTGGCTTAATTTGTGGCCTCAAGATTGACCCTATGGCCTTGGTCGTCAACCTGGACGATAGTTGGTGCAGGCCATTTTCTGCAATGATTAAACAAAGGGATTAAATAAAAAGAAGTTGTTTAATCAAACTGCATTTGCTCGATATTGCACAGAAGGTGAGAGTGAGTGTGTCGCTCGATACGGTTGGGCGATATGCTTTAAAACCGGTATCGGGTCGGGCACTTATAGAAAACATGGTGCGCGATACGTAGGTGACCCATACTAAAAGACTGATACATTTTCAAAGGGTACTCAGGGCAAACTGATATCGGGCAGAAGTCGGCATTGAGGAAACGATAAGGTTTGATCGATATGATTTATGCGACAAACTGGTTTCGGGTAACTCCTCTAACAGGCCTTCACGAGATGATCGATAGATGTGTCGTGCGATATGAGTGTCACACGACTAAGGTGAAAACACTATAACATCTCTACACGATAAAAGGAATGACGCGCGATGCGTCGTGTCGTGCGATATGGCTGTCGCACAACACAGATGAAAGCGTTGCTAAACAACCCAAGCGACATAGGCATCATCGCAAGCTTGAGTTCTTTACCCGATAAGATGTGCTGGTCGTCGTGTTGCGCGATTTGTTTGTCGTGCGGCATAGGAAAAGGCCAATGTAAAACAAAGTGGTAATGAAGACCGACACACTTATCACGCGACAAGCAAAAACTCGATATGCGTTAAAAGGTTCTGCCCGACACGGGAAAGAATGCAATAGGGTGGCACGCGATAGGGTTTGGCCGATACGATTTACGTGACACAAAGTCACGCGATAAGTAGGGTGCCACATATTTTACCTGTATCTGGCAAGGGGATCCTTAACGCGAGTTTTGAAAGGCCGCGAGCGGGAGTTTTGAATGTTCGGTAGGCAAAGGCCGGCACGTGAGTTTTGAAAGGGGAAAAGAATGTGTGATCTGGGAGAAAAAGTAGATAACTCGGTAACCCAACACGGTAATCTCAAGCTACTATTATAACCAGCCGTGAGCGGGGTAAAAGGGGTAAAACTGGGACACGTGTCATGTGAAAAGGTGGATCTTCTTCTAAAGCATGGTAAAATCAGTCTAATCTATCTTGTCGCAAAGATTTTGAGGAGGCCGAGAGTCGCGCGGCACGCGTGTCAGGCGGCAAGGACGTGGCGCTCGATAAGCGTTGCCTGGTGCACTCCTTTTGCGACATGAGTCTGCGCAAGACGCACGTCTTATGGCATGTGATGCGCTGGGCGATAGGTCTACCCGACATGGGTGTCGGGAAGCCGATTAAATCTTACAAGTACGGGGCATGCAAGCCAATATAGCCTGGGCGATACGGCAGCCCGACACAATTATCGCACGGCACAGCTCTTTCCAAACACACCTCTACAAAAAACGTGCAAAACTAAAGCCAAGGGGTCGCCCGATACTCATCAACGTGGGTTGGGTGACACGGGTATCACAAAACCTATCGCGCTGAGCAAAGGCAAAGGAAAAGTATCATGCGTACCCGATATACCAACAAAGCGCTTAAAGGAAAAACAAAAATAAGGGTAGAAAAACTAAAGATCATAAGGCACTTGATGGGTAAAACATCATAGGCCTAAGTGTAAACTTTGGCCTCAAATAGTATTACTCACCAAGTCAATAAAACTAAGTCGGTGGCCCATGAAATAGAGTATGCGCTCGTGGCGCGGGCATAGACTCGGGCCTTATTACAATGAGATTGTTCATAATGTTCTTTGCAGGAAAAGGAAATAGCATCCTATTCTAGGAAAGTAAAAGCTCAGGCTGCCTCCCGAGGAGCACTGTGGTTTGCGTCGTCAGCTCAACATCTTTGAATCCTGCTATGTTTCTTTGGTAAGTGCAGCTTCGGCATCCTCTAGGGGTATCTCAGATCTCCTCACAAAGGCTTCATCTTCATAGAACCTTTTGACCCGATGTCCGTTGACTGGAAAAACTTTCATTGGATCTTCTTTATCATATAGCTCCATCATCCCAGATGGGTATATCTTTGCTACTATGAATGGTCCGGACCACCTGGTATGCAATTTTCTTGGAAAAAAATGAATAGAAGATTTAAACAATAAGACTTTATCACCTTCCTTGACGTCCTTTACTAGCACATGGGAATCATGCCAGACTTTGGTTCTTAGCTTGTAGATCCTTGGATTTTTGTAGGAGTGAAGCCTAAGCTCTTCAAGTTCTTGTAGCTGAAGAAACCTCTTCTTTCCAGCTAGCGTTGGGTCCATGTTAAGGCGTTTGATGGCCCAGAACACTTTATGCTCCAACTTGAAGGGTAGGTGGCAAGCTTTCTCATATACCAGGCGATACGGTGTAGAGCCGAGAGGCGTCTTGTAGGCACTCCTGTATGCCTAGAGAGCATCATCTAACTTGGTTGACCAGTCCTTGCAAGACTTGCCGAATGTTTTCTCTAAGATCTGGTTGATCTACCTGTTAGAAACTTCAACTTGTCCAGATGTCTGCGGGTGGTATGGTGTGGCGACTTTGTGACGAACACCATATCTGCGCAATAGTGATTCAAACTGCCTTTCTGCAAAGTGAGATCCACCATCATTGATGATGGCTCTCGGCACTCCAAACCTTAGAAAGATTATCTTAGTAAAGAGCTTTATCACTACTTTGGCGTCACAAGTGGTGGTGGGTATAGCCTCTACCCATTTGGAGATGTAATCAACTGCAACAAGGATATATTTGAATCCATAGGAAGAGGGGAAGGGTCCCATATAGTCTATCCCCCACACATCAAAGACTCCTACTTCAATCCAATTTGACAGCGACATCTCATTTTGATGGGAAATATTCCCAGTTCTCTGACATTCATTACAAGCTTTAACATAGGTGTGTGTGTCTTTGAAGAGAGTTGGTCAATAAAAGCTTGACTGGAGTACCTTAGTTGCGGTCCTTTCACCTCTGAGGTTCCCTCCATAGGGGGAGGAATGACAATTAAATAGAATCTTTGGGGGTTCATCCTATGGTATACACCTTCTATACAAGCCATCGACATAATGCCTAAACAACAAAGGGTCATCCCAGTAATAGTTCTTCATATCAGAGAATAATTTCTTCTTCTGATTGTAGGACATTTCGGGGGTAGTTGTTTGCAGGCCAGGTAATTGCAGAAGTCTGCATATCACGGCCCTTCAGGGTTGTCCAAGTGAGCAACATAGATAGATTCATCGACATAACTTTTGTTGATTGGCAGCGGGTGGTTTTCCTCCACTCGGATCCTCAAAAGGTGGTCGGCGACCACATTCTCAGAACCTTTCTTATCTATTATTTTTTGATCGAACTCTTGTAACATCAACGCTTAACGCAACAACCTGGGATTCATGTCTTTCTTCTACATTAAGTACTTGATGGCCCTGTGGTCGGTGTGAACTATCACCTTAGAGCCCATGAGGTAGGATCGAAACTTATCAAAAGCATATACAATTTCCAGCATCTCTTTCTGAGTTGTAGTATAATTCAACTGTGCCTCATCCATGGTCTTACTTGCATAAAAGATCACGTGGTGCTTTTTATCTTTTTTCTGGCCAAGGACTGCGCATATGGCAAAGTCACTGGCGTCGCACATGAGCTCGAAAGGAAGATTCTAGTCGGGGGACTGGAGAATGGGTGCAGGGTGTAGATACCAAAGTGTCCTTCAGAGTGGAGAACACTTTCATGCACTCATCTATGAAATCAAATTTCACATCTTTCATCAATAGGTTGGAAAGGGGCTTTGCTATCTTTAAAAAGTCTTTAATTAACCGTCGATAGTAATCGATATGACCTAAGAAACTTTAGATACCTGTAACAGATGTGGGAGGAGGAAGCTTGGCTATCTCCTCCACCTTGGATCGATCGACTTCGATACCTTTGTTGGACACCTTGTGTCCTAGGACTATTCCTTCTTGCACCATGAAGTGGCACTTTTCCCAATTAAGAGTAAGACTCTTCTCTTCACATCTCTTCATCACCAGAGATAGGTTATTAAGGAAATCATCGAAGGAGTTTTGGTAAACACTGAAGTTGTCCATAAAGACTTCCATTTTATCCTCTAGAAAATCAGCGAAGATGGCATTCATGCAATGCTGAAAGGTGGCAGGTGCATTGCAAAGCCCAAAGGGCATTCTCCTAAAAGCAAAAGTTTTGTAGATGCATGTAAAGGTGGCCTTTTCCTGATTGTCAGGGTGAATAGGGATATGATAGAACCCTGAATACCCATCCAACCAGTAAAAGTAGGAGTGACCGCTCCAACATGTGATCAATAAACTGGAAGGGGAAATGGTCCTTGCGGGTGGCGGTGTTGAGCTTTCAGTAATCGATGCAAATCCGCCAGCTGGTGACCGTCTTGGTATCCATCTCGACTCCATTATCTCCTTTAACCAACGTTATACCTCCTTTATTTGAAACAACTTGGATTGGACTTACCCATGTACTATCACTGATGGCGTAGATTATTCCTGCATCTTGGAGTTTGACAACCTCCTTGCCGACCACTTCTCTGAGCTTCTCATTCAACTTCCTTTGTGGCTGGGCACACGACTTGGAGTCCTCTTCCAGATGGATCCTGTGCATACACACAGAAGGGATGATCCCCCTCATGTCTCTAATTAAGTAACCTAGGGCTTTTCTCTGTAGCCTCAACTCCTCAAACAATTGATCTTCTTGGCTATATATCAACTCGGAGTTAATGATCACCATATTCATCTTCTCCTCGTCTAGAAAATAGTATTCCAAGCCTCTCGGAAAAACTTTCAACTCGAGCTGGGTATCCTTCTCTTGTCCATCGGTGGGGTCTTTACGGAGGGCAGCGTACATAACTGTCTCTACAGGGTCTTCTTCTTCGGGCAAACCTTCAACTTCTAGAAAAGCCAGCAATTCCTTGACCTCCAGATCCTCAACCTCTTGTACCTCGCCAGATAGGGCGCGCATCAGCGGGTCTACCATGGCCTTTTCTTCCCTTACTTCATTGCATAGTTGTTGATAGCTTTCAACGAAATAAGAGGATTCAAAGAACGAAGGGGCTTTCATACAATCTATGATGTTGAAGTCGATGTGATCTCCTCCAACCCTGATCGTAATTATACCCGCCTCTACGTAGATGAGGGCCCATCCGGTTGCTAGGAAAGGTCACCCAAAGATAATAGGACAGCTGGGATCTTCTACTGTATCAATCAAAACTATATCACATGGTATAAAGAATCACCCAACTTGAATGGGTACATCCTCAACTACTCCGACTAGCCTGGTAAAGGTGTGATCAGCCAGCTGAATCCTCATGTTGATGCTTACCATATCAGTGAGTTCAATCTTCTTTGCAAGGGACAAGGGCATCAGGCTAATGCTTGCCCCCAGGCCTGCTAGACCTTTACGGGTTATGTTATCCCCAACTTAGAAGGGGATGACAAAGGCTCCAATATCTTTCTTATTTGATGGCATACTTGCTTTGATGAAGGAGCTAGATATCTGTGCTAGCTTTATGGTCTCCACATCTTCACCTCTCTTCTTCATCAAAATTAGATCCTTTAGAAACTTGGTGTAAGTAGGCATCTCCTCAATGGCATCCAGAAATGGGATGTCAAGGTGCAATTTCTTTATCGCGGACATAAACTTCTCGTACCTCTTTTTCAACTGAGGTTTCACCAACTTATGCGGGAAGCGTACGCGGGGTGCGTACTTGTCCGGACGCTCTTCAGAATAAACGTCATTGACTCTTTCTTTGGTCACTTTCCTTAACTTCGCAGGGACTTCTTCTTCAACTTCCTTGGGGCTATCATCTTTACCTGGTGCTATCACTACTGTTACTTCCTTTTCAATGGCTGGTCATACCACTGTACCTGACCTTAAGATGGACATTTTTGTGGTCTCATGCCCACATGGATTTGCTTTGGTGTTGGAGGGGAAACACCCCACTTGATGATTGATGCTCTGGGCAAGGCTCGCCAACTGTTGGTAGATCCATTTATTGTGTTGCTGGAGCTCCCCTATCTGGGTAGAGAATCCCCCCATATGTTGCTGCATCAACTTAAGCAAGGTCCTGCTATCCACGGAGCTTTTATGCATCTTCTCGTTTAGGTCATTCTGCTTCTTGGCAAAGGACATCAGCTCCGTCATCATAGATGGTCGCTACGGCTGGTTCTACTGGAAAGTATGCTGCTGCTGGAACCCTATTTGACGCTGATGGTTCGACGGTCCTCCTGGGGGATTTCTGCCCACCAGATGACGAGAGTTCTCAACTGCGCTGGTGTTTTTGTAGGAAAAACTAGGGTGATCAGGGTGTCGGTATTGGACATAACTGACATTTTTCGTACTATCCTCATCAAGATCTCCTTGAACGGCTGTGTGTGGGCAGAAGTCAGACATGTGGTCTGGCTCTCCATAGGTGATAGCTCCTCACCACTTCCTGCTGGACTTTTCCTTTATACCCCTGCTCCTTCAGGGTTTGGACATCGGTTACAATTTTGTCCAACTTATCCGCGATGGCTTCCATCACTTTAGATTATCCCGGAGTGGTATGGCCCATAGACTCCCGGTCGTACTCGCTATCCTGCTGATTCGTGGCCATTTTGTCGATAATTTCTCTAGCCCTCTGAGCACTGAGTCCTAAGAAATTGTTGCCAGCTATAGCGTTCAGGGATTTCCTCTCTACAACACACCCCATTATAGAATGTGGTGATCAGCTTAGGTTTGGAAAAGCTATGATGTAGGCACTCCCGCTGGTAACTTTGAAACCTCTCCCAGGTCTCATGCAAGTTTTCCGAGGGTTTTTGTGAGTACCTCGTTATCTTGTTCTGACACTTGATTGTTCTTTCAATGGGGAAGAACTTGGTGGTAAACGCGTTAGCGAGATGCTCCCAATCGGGAAGACTCCCATCTAGCAGACTTATGTACCACTCCAACGCTTTGTCTCTCAGAGAGAAAGGGAAGCATTGGATGTAGATGTGGGCTATAGAAACTCTATTGATCTTGAAGGTGTTGCAAGTCCTCTTGAAAGTTGTGAGATGGTTGTACACGTTTTCTTCAGTAGTATTCCCACCAAACTGGTTATGTTGTAGTAGCTGGAGGAAAGAAGGCTTCAACTCAAAGTTGGCAACATTGAGGGGTTGCACAACCACTGGATTCCTCTCTTCATTTGATCGAACTTGGACAAACAAGCACAAGGAGCGGGCTTCCGGAGGTTGCTCAGCCATGACTTGTCAATAGCGAAGATGGCTTGAAAAGGTGAGAAAGTACCTGGAAAGAAAGAAAAGTGTAAAGGTATTAGTAAGTTGTATGAACTATGTGCAGTAAATATTTGCAATATTATATGCATATGTACAAGGTTTTTGGCAAAGTGCAAGCAAAACTCGAGTTCGTAGAATGGTTTTCGTTGCCTATCCCCAAAAACGGCGCCAAAAAGTTGACAAGCCTTAAACGTGGGTCCAAGAATGGAGTCATGTCTAGGTTATCAGACTTTAGAAATTTATAATACCCGAATGTTTAAGACATCTTGCAACTAGCATAGGGTTGAAATAGTTCAGGGTCAAACACAGGGATAGGAAGAATGGCACTTTAGAACTCAAGTTTTAGTTGTCTAAGCACGTCGAAAAAGGTCGAAGGATGAGGTTTTGATATAATGAGAAAGAATTATAAAGAATCAAACAAAAAGCCTATCTCCAAGGGGAGTTACCAGCAAAATTAGTGTTTTAAGGTTTAGCAATTTTTTAAATAGTGGTTTTGTATATAGGAAACCGAAGAGATAAAACTATCGTTGGGGTAAAGCACAAAGGAGAAAAACTTAAACATATCAAGCGGCAGCGGAATGCATCCTGCACCCTCTTCTCTCAAAGAGGATGCCTCTAACTATGCACCAATTCTCTCTCTCAAGAGTATTGGACATAGACTAGAGTGGAAAGATATGCCGGGGCAACCCTAATCCTTGGTACTCTCATACACCCGAATCAGACCAAACTCTAGAGTTTACGACATCCTTATCTCAAAGGAGTCAAAATGAGAAACATGATTCAATAGCTAGTCAAAAGTGTGATCCAAACATAAGAGACTAGAGTTTAGATGTTGTAAAGAATCATCCCACAAAAAGGAACCATACACAGAACAATATGAGATAAACTCCATAGATTCCATAAGCATAAAGAGATAAAAAGGTTTAGTTACAATGCAAGAGTATTTGAAAGTAAAGTGTTGAAAAAAGGGAAGATAGGTATCAACCTCCTTGATGTAGGAGGTCGATATAAATAGCAGCGGACCCCTAAGGTAACGCTAACCCGGTACCGGGCAGGAGCCATATCGGGATATGACCGTGTTGGGTTCTTGACTGTGTCGGGTCATGAACCGCGACGGGTAAAGGGCGTATCGGGATGGGATTCCCTACCCGATATGGTCGTGTCAGGCGGCAGAACCTGTTGGGCTGTACCTGTGACAAGTAGGCCATATCGGGTTAGGTATCACGTCGTGTTAGGATGTGTATCGGGTTAGCCTTCTCTTAGGTTCTCGGGTTCCTCATGTCAGGTATAGATGGACGAGCCGTCTCGGGTTGAAGCCCAACTAGAGACCCAACATGTTTGAAGTAGCCTTGAAGGTTGTGTCGCGCTGCTGCTACTACCGGGTCGAGTTCTAAGTGAACTCCTCCCATCCCTCTCGAGTTGGGGGTGTGCTCACCTAGTATCGCCCGACAGGCCTGGGAACTCGACGCACTAGCTCCTTTATGCTCTAAGAGTTAGCTCTTCTAGGGTTCCGACCCATCCCATCGGAGTCCTGTAGCTGCTATTTATAGGCAGCGACTGGTGGGAGTTGCGGCTCTTGTTGGGCCACGTGTCCTTTGTCTGCTCCATTCACATGGCTTTGGGAGAGGGTCGACACGTCTATTGCCCAACATGGCTGGTGGGGGCCGTGCCATTCGGGGTTGTGAGTAAATCATGCTCGATCGTGTTAGGTAAGGATTCTAGTGGGTTGCTACACCGAGGGGTGGCCGTGTCACACGATCAACTCCGTCAGCCGACGGACCATGGCGGGCAAGGCTCCTTGTTGGGTAATAGCATGCAGTCTGTCAGGGCTCTCATGCGACACACCCGCGTCGGGTTACTGCTATATTGGGCAGCAACCGTGATGGGTAAGGGGTGTATCGCTTTGCCACTGATGGGCTGGGGCATTTAACTTGTTGTGGATGGGCTGGGACGGGCCCATTAGCATTCTTTTGATGGGAAAATAAGAGAAACTCTATAAAAGATAGGAAATGTTGTCATGAGAATAGTGGGCATTATTTCTATTCAACAAATAAGATAAAATAGAGAGGAAGTAAGGTTTGGAGGCATTTTGATAATAAAATATAAGCTCTAGTAGTCATAAAATGGGTGTTATTAATGCTATCATGAGGTTCTCACTCTACTTGTTGGAGTTGGGGTGTGATTCATGTCCCTTCTGGTCATTTGATGGGGGTCTAAGGACCTCCCTCTTTCACTTATATCAACCTACATATAAATACGTAAAAGCATATTAAATTCCAAATGAAGTTTTGATATAGATGAAAACCTAAACATGAGAAAAAATAAGTTGAATTCAACATGAATACATATAACTGATCAATAAAGAATATGTAAAGAATAATTATCCTTTTCATGATGTAAAGATGAAAATGTGGTAAAATAATGAAATATTCATGAACATGATAGACATTAACAAAGAAGGGAGTAATGACATGTAATCATCTTTACAGTTCATGTGCTAATGGCAATGAAACCTAGACGAGACAAGTTTAAATGATACATGAACAATTGAAATTTTTATGAAATAATCAAAGAAGTTGATAATCCCTTCACCTTGATAACCAAACTCTGGGTAATGATGTAGTGATAAGAGGAATATGTTCCCTTATTTTCTGTCCTTTCAAGGATATGGTAATCAAGTGGGTCTTATGTCACTTGATGTGCATGGTTTAGAAGTGATCTTAAGATGGGTACTTTGAAAAGTATCAGTTGGTCTTGGGTTTTGTTCCAAGATGGGGATATCTGTGATAGGAGATTTCTTGAGATGAAAGAAAGTTCCTTTTAACATGTTTGGTTTTGGTAAAAAACAATAGAAGATGGATGTGAGAGGAGTATGATGTGTTTCAGACACATGTGATGGATACCAAGGTAAGGAATCGTAATATCCAAGTAGTGCCAGTTGTATGGGAGAGTGAGAACATGTCGCTTGATAGGATGATTAGGTGTTTGACTACCTAAAAGGACGGACTTCAGATCAATCTGGTTACAAGTACCCAACCTATAGTATGAATATCACATGTAAGGGGTTTATGCTCTGCATAAATATAACATCGACAAGGATGCATAAGTTGAAGAGACAGTTACAAGATCTGCTTGGGTAAAGTTCATCAGGCTAAGTATAATCCCTTAGAGTACTCCTATCAGGCTTGTAAGTAAGAAAGGTTCCAAGAAGGTTGTGCATTGGCTATATGTGGATAAGCAGGGATTCCACTCCCTATCCAGGCCATTTAAGGTAACATATAATATCTTGAGTTACCTATGAGATATCTTTTCTTAGATAAGTGGCTTCTTCTTATGATAGGAAAATGTATAGCTGAGAGTGAGTATGTTGGCAGGATAGTTGGAAAAAGTAAGACTAGTGTTGAGTCAGCAGATTAGAGTAGCACAGCAGAAGCATGATAGGTTTTGTAGTTCCAAGTGGATGTCAGAATGTATCTCTAGTCTATCTTTGGAAGAGACATGCTGAGGTTTGAGGAGGGCATGGTAAACTTCCAGAATTAAGAATCTTATCATATGATGTTTTAAGTTAAGGAGGCGATACATAAGAAATAGTTAACACCTGATTTGGATAAGTATGTATGGCGCTTCTATGGTTAAGAAAGTATCACCTGGCACAGGTTGACTCTACAACCGATAATGGGAAAGATAAGTTGAGTATATGTCCTATGCAATAGAGATCCTGTGTTGACCTTGCATGCAAGAATAGTATAGTGGTCAAGTCTTGTGACATCACCCTAACATCAAGAACTATGTAGAAGTTTGAAGGTGTGATGTATGAGTAGTATCCATCTCCTTTCGCCTGGCATTTTTGGACAAAATCTTTTTTAGGGGTTTATGACTTGTAAGGACCCTGACATGGGTTTTGGGCTAACCCTATTTGATTTGCCTAATTAAGTTGCTTAGAAATTTAATCTAATCCTTTGAGGTGTTTTGTTATCATGTGACATGCTTATGTTTCAAGTTTGGTCATGTTTGAATGTTGTTTGAGCAATGTTTGCTTGTTTTGGACCAAACTGCAATTTACCCAAGATGAGGAGCTACTTTGCAATATGTCACATGATGAGTGTTCCCTTAGTGCTTTATCATAATAAGAGGGAGAATGATTCTAAGGGGCGCCTTATGGAGAGTTCAAGTATCAAGTTGAGCTTGTGTGGTGATGCTTGTGTTTTATGTGCTAGTTTTGGTGTAAATTGCAATCTACCTAAAGTGAAGGGTTAATATGCAATTTACCATCTCTAGAGTGTTCCCTCTCTTTTTTGACATCATCTATAGGACAAACCATCTATAGAGTGTTCCCTCTCTTTTTTGACATCATCTAGAGGATAAAGGAAGTGGTGGGAGCCTTGTTTGGATCTTGGTTGTATGGTAACATTTTTGGTGATATATGGAGCACATGAGTGAGATGTGTTTTGCTCTTAGATGGGTTATCTAGGGTTAGAGAACCTTATAGAGTCTGCCTATCAGTTTGTGAAGTGTGTAGAGTTGTGCTCTATCAGTTTGTGAGTGTGTAGGGTTATGCCCTATCAGTTTGTGAGTATGTTGGGTTTTGCCATATCGGTTTGCGAAGGGTGTAGGGTTTTGGCATATCAACCATGATCTTGTAAGGAGACCTAGAGGATGAGATCTAGCCTAGACCATATCACCGTGTCTTGCATGTTGTTTCATGTGGCCCCTTTCTCGTGGACAAGTGCCGCCTAATCTCCTAAGGTGATGACACCTCTCCTTTGATCTCTCTTCCTTCCCTCAAGTATATAACCCCCTCCTTCTTCACATAAGAAAACCCTTTCATCCATTCTTGTTCCTATCCTCTTGGTGGATGAGCTTGGGAGCTTGTGGACCTAGAGGAATTCCCCATGGATCTTGTGAGGTCGAGTTCCTTGCTCATGGTGATTCTTGGTTCAACTTCCATCTTGGTGAGTTATGTTTCTTTGATGGCCATTCCTTTAAGATCTCTTCTTCATCATCTTCTTCCTCTCTCGGCCATGGATCATACCTTGGATGAAGGTTGACTAGAACGTTTTTATCCCTCTTTCCTTTCTTCTTGAGCTATCATAACCCTAACATCTTCTTCTCCTTTCTAGAGGTGATGTTGAGATTGAGTTGGGACTCTGGATGGGCTATCTTCCACCTTGAGAGCGTGTGCTTTAGAGATTTGATCATGGAGCTTGAACCCTTGATGGAGACCTTCTTGAGGCGGATTATATAACTCTTAACATCCTTTGTTATTATCACTCTTTATCTTCTTAAAATGTTCTTCATCTATAGATCGTGTACCTCTTATATGTTAGTAGTTAGTGATTGTTTTGAGGACTGTTTTGATGAAGGAACTTCATTTAAGTTTCTGCCATGTCTTGCTACTTCTTGCATTGTTAGTAGATGGACTAGTGACCAAGTTTTCTTAGGATGAAGATAACTAAGTCGAAACTTAGGTGGTGAATGGTTGTCAGGACTCATGATGCTTAAATCGACACAACATGTATGAAGTCGTCATGACTTGGGAGTGCTTAGGCTGATAGGTCTGGATGGGTGCTAAACCATCATGCCATAGAGATGCCCAAACCTATATGATTGGTTAGGTCGAAATGACTTGATGTGGATATCCATCATACTCTAGAGATGCTTAGACCTATATGTTTCTAAACTAATAATCTTGGATGTTGATAACCTGACATGACCAAGAAAAGTTAGACCGATATGTCTTGCTAGCCCGTCATGACAATGAGGACATCTTGTGTGAGATAGTCTATTTTGAGTGATAACCCATGATGCCCTTGATGGTGCAAGAGGCCAACATGATCTAACCTTAACCCTAACAACCCATCATACCTTGTGTTACCCGTCACACTTTCAAAAGGAGCTAAATTGATACACTTCTTCAGTGCTAAACTGATACATCCCTTGTGTGGTTAATCTGACACCTCAAGTTTGGCTAAATCATCACACCTCATGTGTAGTCAACCCGACATGCTTGGGCAATATGGTCTAAACCGATATACCACATGGTGGTCTAAACTGATACACCATAAGAGGGTATAAACCGATACCTTGGGTGAGCTTTCCTGACACACCATAATGTTGTCAAGTCGACACATGTGAATGAGGTGAAACTGATATTGTAGGGTATGATTGGATACTCAATGATGTACAAAAATGAGCAATGCATGATATAGAAGAGTGTTGTCTTCGATAATGTATGATTAATCTTAATTGCTTCTCCTAAGTCTAGAGCATCATAGGATGATGTTATTATGAGTGGTCCATCCTTAACTAAAGAGCTTAGCCCTAAACCCTTCAACAATGTGTGAAGTAAAGAATGTAGGATTCAATGGTTGAATATCCATATGATAACCTTAATTATAGAAGAGTATGACCCATGTGGTCATCTTAATGAAAGTTTATAATCCATGACAAGTGTCCTATATATTTCCTTTTCATATAAACTTAACTTTTGGAGTGAGGTTAATGACACAACTATGCGAATATATATATATATATATATATATATATATATATATATATACATGGTAACGATCTAGTGAGAAACAATCTACAGTGAGAACATGAGAGGCATTTGAATAACTATAAAGTTGTATCTTATTTTCAATATCCAACCTAAAGGATGGGAAGAACATCATTTCATTTACCTTCACACAAAAAATCATCACAATCGAATATCTTTTACATGTTCATATATACAATATACATATTTTACATCCAACGGTCAGCGTAAAACTCAATATTGAGCATTGAAAAGTATTTGCTTGTTGTGTGTGCAATACAAGTCCCATGATGATGAAATTTTGTGAGAAGGTAACTAATAGGGTATATTTTTAATCCATACACTTAGATTTTAAAATTTTGATCATTGTGCAAAGTTATTCAAATTCCTCTCATGCTCTCACCAAGATATGTTTCTCACTGGATCATTGTCATATATATATATATATAAATATATATATATATATATATATATATATGAGGGTGGTGATAAGCCTTGTTGGAATAAAAGATGACAAAATTTGTGTAGAAATCATATAAACAAGTCCAATAACCTAATAAGCACCTTGTGGCTAGTTTGAAGTGAAACCCTCTAGTTATGTAACCTAAGGTTGACTCCCCTTAGCATGATATGTGGTTAACGATTTGTAAGAAGCAATAATGTATGGGTCACAAAATGATGAAACATTGTGAATGGTGCATGGTAAATATATTTACATAATGCAGGGTTGTAATACATGTGTACATGTATGCTATGGTGATACCAAGTGCTGATGACACAATAATCTATTCATATCTAACTAATGTTTTTCAAACCTAAATCATTCCCAAGAAGGTAGGAATTGGTGTGATTAGGGTTTGGTGATGTAACCATGAGGTAAAACCCTAATCGGATGCATGTAAAGAGTATTGACCCTGATTCTAAGGTTAGACCATATTATTGAATGTGTATGAGTGGAAAGCGTGATATTGTACTCTCTCTCTCTCTTAAATTACATGACTTTAACCTAATGGGTTAATTGCGTGCTATAACTTGTGAGTACTATGAAGGTGGTTAAATAATATTCAACTTTGGCTATGAACCTTGATAAGGGAACATGAGAACTATGAATATGTGAATGTGCATACTTAGTTACATTGACTAATTCTCAGCCTTATACACTCCAACTTATGGGAGGTAGTGCACGTCAGACACTTGAGGTAGAATGATGCTTGGGGACTTTATGAGAAATCAACATGAAGCCTAATCCTAAATTAGAGATCTTATGATGCATTGCTTGCTTTATTTAAAGGTGTTTAATGTGTTTTAACATATTATTTCTATGAACATAATGGCTAATGGTTGCTATGGTATGTATATGTCATATGGCACAAATGAGGATTGGTATAAGTAATGCTTATATGTCCAATGAAACATGATGAGACATCCATGAATCATAAGTGTCATGTGATGGGTCTTAGGACCTGGTAAGGGCTTAGTGCTTGGATGATGTGATATCCTCCAGTACTGGAAGGAGGGTTTGATATCCCATGAAAATATGTTGATGATTATAGCCTTGTAGCTGGCAGTGATTCAGTGTTATGAGAATCAATTTATAGTTTAAACAATGATATCTATTGTTGTAATACTATGTCCCTTCTTTTAAAGGACTTATTTGTGGTTTTTACATTGTAAATTGATTGATGCTAAAAGTCACTTTAATTGGTCTAATTAATCAAGTGGAATCTAATCATGTAACTTGCCCTGTGCCATAGATCCATTCAGTGTCAACATTTGCTGGATGGTGAAATGAGTAACTCCTACAGGAAACTCATAGCGCATACTGTTCAGTATGTAGGGACAACTTGGTACCCTAATATCAAGCAATCGAGGGTGACTTTGGCCAAGTGTGAGCCTTAGATCATGCCTTAGGATATGTGACACAAGATTGTCTATGGGCCATACCCTGCAAAGAATGCGGCTTCAGGCCATAGCTCAGTGATATGATGTTTATGAGATTTCACAGGATTGGCTGCTGGCCATACCACGGAAGAGTGCAGATACATGCCATAGATCGGTTGCACTAGCGTCGTGACCTGTACCAAGGTGGGCTAGGTTTGTACAGCTGGACTATATGTCGCTGGAAGCAGTTGACTCGTGATGTCACTACAGGTTCACTCATACTGACTGAGGGGGTGAGGTCGTGTATTCCAACTCTTCCACTAGACCTTGTATGGCACCAATTTCGACATAGTAGTGGTTGGTTGGATTTGGGTGGTATGACTCAAATCCTCAAGGCATAATAAATATGTAATCGTCCATGTAGTGTGCATGTATAGGGTCAAACACGAAAACATTGGATGAAGCCTTTCTTTGCTTTTATACTATTTAGTTTATAACAATTATACATGTTCTTCATATTCCCTTTTAGTTTATTAGATGTTATATTATTCATTGGCAAGTGTGTATTACTGCTCTATTTACTTCATCCATGAAATATATGTCATTTAGTTAGTTTTGTTCAACCTTCTCAGTATGATAGTCTATCTACTTAGTTATCTGTGATAATAATAGAGTTGACAGAGAGTTATATCTCTCGTTGGGACTGTTGTCTCACCCCATTGGTTAAATATCTTCTTAGGTGGATGTACATGCTGAGTTAAAGATCATGTGATTGAGGGAATAATATGTGGAGAAACTACACCTGGTGAAACATGGTATATGGATAGAGACTAGTAATAGAGTCCTATGTGTCGTCCATGTACACTCAGGTCCTTGGGGGTGTTCTCGATGTGTTTTGTAGACATGATGATCGATACATGGTTTCTAGTTTGTGTGCCTTTAGTTGTATGAATATGCATGTAGAATTGTTATCCTATGTAATCAAATGATTGGAAAACAATGATGTAGCACTATGAATATATATTGGCTCTTGTGTAATAATGCTCAGCTCCTGGTGCTCATTGCAAATTAGTTTTAATTTCATGTGATTTTTGATAATGCGTTGTTAATGGTTGATTGTGGTTTAAGTTTTGAGTAATCTCGCTTTGTGTGACAAAGGGTGTCACAATGATAGTGCTGATTTTGGTTCCCAGACCTAAAATAACTATACTCATCACATATCATTTGATGTATTTTGACATCATAAAACATGACCTTAAATAAGAGTTTTCATAAAGGTGGTTCGCATGTACATTGTGACAGATGGGGATTGAGTGTGAGTGATGTAGATGTAATTTGTCCCTCCTACAAGATATTGATATCCATGTCACCTGATAAGCGAGACTTATAAATGTATGACCATACTCCTGTGACTCAATATGTGATATGTGAGATCACATGCATCTCAGACAGTCTGCTCTAGTGGAAACATGAACTGACCGTTTCAACAATTAGTATTAGTGGATAAAGGATTGATGCTGACATCATGTTGTGCATTGATAGAATATTAAATGCCAATACAAATGTGAATAGGAAATATAGTGAAACGATGAATTCATGTGTTGAACCAATCATATCATGTGTGTAATTGACCGGTTCACTGATGAACCGACCATTCATGGTTTGTATGTTCCAAAAATTCATTAAATTCCATATCTTCAATTCCCACTCAGACTAGAACTCCTAAATCTGACCCTCTTATAAATATAGGGGTAGTCGAGGCTTTCTAAAAAGACAATAATAATTTTGGACAATCGTTGTCATCTCTAGTTGTGGTAACTAGAGAGTCTGAGCAAGTCCTACCAGTAAAAGGGAGGGACAACAAGGGAGAGACAACACAGAAGAGTGAATCAACCCTAGCACGTTGATGTTTAAAGGAACAACTTGTTCTCGTTGGATCTAGTATCGCAATAGGAGTTCCTAATGGTCCGCATGAACTACTACAGAGGTGAGGAGGCCTTCACCACCCTCTAGGGGGACACAATCAACCGCCATCCATGTTGATCAACCAGGAAGCTAGTACCAACACTGTCTACGTGCAACTTGAATAAAGAAGCATATTGCAGTAAGGTATAATCACTGGACTTGCTCGAGGGCCATGTATATACCTTGCAAACTTCATCCCAGTTAATAGTTGTTTACGCGATCTACTGACTAAGAAGAATATAGCAGTAAATTTTTTTATTTCCATTGCCATATCTAATGCCATATTTCCCAACATCATGTCCCTAATACATTTAAGGGGGTACTATCCTATTGTGGCATTCATGTCCTTATAGGGTTAAAGAACCTTTTAAGGAAGTGATTTCTCGTCAAAACCGATTGCATCGTAGGCCATGTTGGTCTTCTGTATTACCCATGTTTGTTACATCCCTAGATATGTGTTGATTAGGAACATACCTAATGATGGGAGATCTTATCATATTACTCTTCACCAACCTAACGCTAAACATGTCCCATACCATATGCACTAGTAAGAAGGGATGAGTACACCATAAGTCTTATGCTATGCCATTCCCTCTAAAACTCTTAGTTGGTTGGCCGTGAGCATTTGAGAAAAGGAAGGACATGTCATGAGCAAATATTAGGTTAATACATATGAGTAAATTCATATTAACATCTATCTCTGCCATATCTATCTATTCTATCCTATATACCTAATATACTTTTCCTTGGTTCCCTTGAATTGACTCGATCCTCATATGACAAGGGTATCCATTCATAAATCCACACTTCATACCTTTATCCACTACAAAAAATGACGATTTAGCTACGATTGCTTCAGTTACATTTAATTTATATGTAGCCAAAGCTATTTCTACTTATAAAATATATTTAGGTTGCTTAAATGATTGTAGCCACCTCATTGAATAAGATGTAGCTACAGGTTTTGACTCCTTATATTTGTATCCTTTTAATTGAGTACTGGGCACACGGTTAACCCCCCCCCCCCGTGCGCACGACCCCGACCCCTCTCTCAGCAATACTCACCCATTCCCCCCACCCCTCTCTCAGTCGACGCTCAGCCGTTCCCCATCGCCGTTCCCGATCGCACAACGATCACCAGAAGGATTGCACAGCAGGGCGCCCATCTCTCCGACCGGCCGTGCCTCCCGTCCCCCCACCCCCGCGGGCTGCCGTCCACCCAACGCAAGTGGCTACCACCGTCCGCCCAAGGCAGGCGGTTGGCTTTACCCTCATCCGATCACATAGCTCCGTCTCTCAGTCAATCACACAACTCCGCCTCTCAGCCGATCGCCTGCTCTGCTCGCACTCCGCCTGCTACCGATGAACAGCTCTTCGCGCCCCCTCCCCTCCCGGCCACCGCTCGCCCAAGGCCAGCTGCTTGGACGTTCGAAGGCCTTAATCTGAATCCTCTGTTCATCTCCAGGCAGGAAACAAGGAGACATTATACCTCTTGTCTCGTCTCCAGGAAGCCGCCGTCCGTCCCCTCTTGACGGAAGCAACTGTCCGTCGCCACTGTCCGCCCTCACCAGACCACCACCACTGGACTCGATCGCTCTTCTCGAAGCCCCTACAGGTTCGTCTCTGCTAGAAGGCCCTCCGCCTTCTATGAATAATATCCATTCAAAAGTATATTATTCATAGAAGCCTCTAATCAATCTATTAATTTTATATGTCACGTAAGCTTAGAATGAAAAAATATGATCAACTGATTATTTGACCATATTAGATATGCTTTATAGAATAATGACTTTATGGCGAGTCAACACATTGAACGAATTTTGCAGTAGAAAGGAGTAGTTTAAGTCTTTTTTAGTAGAAGATAATATCTTCCTAATGTCAATATACATCTCCATGATTTCATTTCATTTCATAATATAAGCACACTTAACACATGAATAAGATACTATAAAAGTCTCTTTAGATATTTTTATGAGATTTATTAAATTAGAAAAGATTCACATAAGCAATTGAGCAATTTTTTGTTATTGTTATGAGCACCAACACTGATGGAAATATACAATTCTAGTATGAGCATTTTATTATTGTTGTGTAATTTCGTACAACTTAGACAACAATATATATTGGGAGACACATATGCATTCCAAATGCAATATTAGGAAGTTGGTATTTTCTCGTCCGTTTGTATGTATTAATATATATAAGATGAGTACAACACGACAATTTACACATAAACTCTCTCACATATGTACTAAGGTTCACACACCCTATTTGTATTGTCTAACAATTCCCTAAAACAAGATATATTTCATATCTACCTAGATGGTTACATAAACATTATACTAAACAAACATTTAAATTCATAGATCAATATACTATTAGAACCTTTAATGGAATAAGTTCAAAGCTGAAAATATTGAAAAGAGCTCAATATTTGTTAAGGAAAAAAAATAAACAATAAAGAAAAAAGGAGTGCGGCACCCACATGCCCACTTAGGGTGCGGAGGCACCCTAAATTGAGCTAAGTGACCAACATACAAGCATGTCTCAACTTTTTTAACATCAAGACTAAGTTATGGACTGTATTTTAATTTTACTATATGTAAACTATATTATGTAACATTTTTCTAATATATATATATATTTTGTTTTTTATTGTCATAGGTCATTATGATAGATAAAAGTTGGATTCATGAGGAACATAGAACAAGCACGACATATTTACTTGGAGTGGTTAAATTTATAGAGCACACATTTGCAAAATCTAACGGGGATGGGACTATCTTATGTCCTTGTAAGCAGTGCTTAAATGTGCATAGGAAGAATCGACAAGTCACAACTGAACACTTGTTATGGAACGGATTCTTGACCACCTACACAAATTGGATTTTTCACGGTGAGGGTTCATTTGATAGCTCTGAGGATTCACAAACACAAAATGACACGTTCAAAGATGACACGAGAGACATGTTGCGTGATGCGTATGGTGTATCACAGGATGGAGAGAATATGGAAGACGACGACCATCGATTTGTATTTGTTGATGATGCGGAAGTTGAGCAATTTTACAAACTGTTAGAGATTGCTGCACATGAATTGTACCCTGGAAGTAAGAAGTACTCTAAATTGTACACTGTTGTGAGGTTGTTTCACATAAAATGTGTCAATAATTGGAGTAATAAGTCATTTTCTAAGCTGCTTGAGCTTTTGAAGGAACTGCTTCCAGAGGGTGAGACGTTGCCCGACTCTTATTATGAATTCAGGAAAATAATCAGGGACCTTGGACTTGACTATGATAAAATCGATGCTTGCAAAAATAACTGCATTTTGTATCGAAAGGATTTTGCAGATAAGACTTCATGTCCGAAATGTGGTGCTTCTAGATATAAAGAAATCGAAATTGACGAAGCTGGTGTAGAAAACATTCGTACGAACAAGAAAGGAGTTCCTTGTAAAGTCCTACGCTACTTTCCCTTGACTCCTAGGTTGACAAGATTGTTCATGTGTTCGAAACTGTCACCCCTAATGCGGTGGCACGATGAAAGTCGTACCAAGGATGGGATTCTATGACATCCAGTAGATTCTCTAGCATGGAAGACGTTCGATAATATGCATGCTGAGTTTGCTTCTGATTCTCACAATGTTCGCCTTGGATTAACTTTCGATGTATTTAATCCCTTTGGCCTCATGATTCTATCATATAGCATTTGGCCCATTGTATTGATTCCGTACAACTTGCCACCATGGTTGTGCATGAAGTCTCCCAATTTTATCCCGTCGATGATTATTCCTGGTCCAACTCAACCCAGAATGGACATAGATGTCTACCTGCAACCGTTGATTGAGGAATTAAAAGAACTGTGGGAAGCTGGTGCTGATACTTATGATGCTGATCGTAAAGAGGTTTTCAACTTGCATGTTGCCTTACTGTGGATGATAAGCGACTTTCCTGCATATGGTTATCTATCTGGTTGGCAAACTAGTGGGTATCTTGCATGTCCTTTCTGCAACAAAGACGCGTGCTCATGGAGACTACCATATAGTAAGAAAGCATGTTTCATGGGTCACAGGAGGTTCCTCCCAATGGATCATAAATTTCGTAAAGATGCTTCATCATTTGACGGAAAAGAAGAATTTAGAAGTGCTCCTAAGATGTTGTCTGGAAGTCAAGTTCTAGATCAAACTAGAGATGTAGATAATCTATCGTACAACTAGAGAAAGCAAAGTATATTTTTTGAGCTGCCATACTGGAAGCATAACCTTATACGTCATAATCTTGACGTGATACACATAGAAAAGAATGTATGTGAGAGTTTGATTCACACATTGCTAGGAATGGAGAAGTCAAAGGACACTGAAAATTCTCGATATGACCTCGAAGAGATGGGAATAAGGAATAAACTTCACATTATCAAGGACGGAAATAAAAAATTCATCCCGCCTTCATGTTTTACTTTGAAGAAGGAGGAAAAAGAATTATTTTGTAAGCTGTTGAAGTCTACTCGAGTTCCTGATGGGTATTCTTCTAATATAGCTAGAAATGCACACGTCAAAGAAAGAAAGCTGATGGCATTGAAGAGTCATGATTATCACGTATTGATGCAACAATTTCTCCCATTAGCTTTACAAGTAGCGTTGCCCAACAAAAATGTTAGATCTGTTGTAATTGAGTTGTCCAAGTTTTTTAAAGACTTATGCTCTAAAGTCATAAATCCAAATAATTTTGAGAAGTTGGAATCCAGAATAGCAGTTACTCTTTGTAATCTAGAGAAGATTCTCCCACCATCATTCTTTGATGTGATGGAGCATGTGGTCATTCGTCTTCCACGAGAAGTGAAGATAGCCGGACCGATATTCTATCATTGGATGTACCCCGTGGATAGGTAATCTTTCTAACAATTAAATTTGTTCAGACTTTGCATCTGATCATATGTCATGTTCTTACAAAGTATTTTCTTCTTATTAATGTAGACACTTACAAACTTTAAAAAGATATGTGCAAAATAAAGCTGCTCCAGAAGCTTGTATAGCAGAAGGTTACTTGGTAAACAAATGCTTAACATTCTGTTTGAGATATCTCTCAGGAGTTGAGACAAGGTT
This sequence comes from Alisma plantago-aquatica, assembly GCA_963693085.1. Classification (NCBI taxonomy): domain Eukaryota; kingdom Viridiplantae; phylum Streptophyta; class Magnoliopsida; order Alismatales; family Alismataceae; genus Alisma; species Alisma plantago-aquatica. Next base: position 714,821,503 of record OY856409.1, on the reverse strand, counting down.
CACTAAATTGTCTAGAAATGATGTGGAAGATGAAGATATGGATAATGATGAAGAGTGGTCTATATTATTTCATAAAGGGTGTCGTCTAGGAAAGAAGACTCCTATTATGCTTGATAGCACAATGCTCAAAGCTGCACATCAATATATTTTAGCCAATTGTGATGCATTTGATCCATACGTGAAGTAAGATCTTTGTTTACTTTTCACTATGTAATTTCATATTTATGTCTAGGTGTGTCACATGTGTTTGTTGACAGGGAGCACATCCGATGATTGAAGAAAATCAATCCATGTGCACGACAATGGGAAATCAATAATCTTCATATGAACAGTTTCAATGAATGGTTTAAGAAACATGTAAGTTTAAATAAGTTATTTCCATTAGCATAATAACAAAAATATATAAATAATAAAATTCATAATATTTTCAAATTGAGGAGAAGGCAAAGTCAACAACTGTGTCACCAAACCTTTTAGTGTTGGCTCGAGGACTGCAACAAATGACAATGCAATATGCGAGATATGTAACAAATGGTTATAGATTTCACACCAAGGATCGAGAATGTGGCAGAAAAACAAAAAATAGTGGAATTATGGTGAACGCTCAGACTGAAATTTTTGTCAGCTCCAAGGACAAAAATCCTGTAATGGGTCAGGTTACATACTACAGGGTGTTAAGGGACATTTTCGAGATCAGTTATTACGAGCAACTTAAAGTTGTATTGTTCAAATGTGACTGGGTCAATGCAAACAGAGGCATCAAAAAATATGAAAATGACTTCACAATGGTCAATTTAAAACGTATTGATGTAATTGATCATCCATTTGCATTGGCCTCCCAAGCACAACAAGTGTTTTATGTGAAAGACATAAGTAAAAAAAATTGGAGTTTTGTTGTGCACACTACACCTCGTGATACTTATGACATTAGGAGAAGCTTCATGATACTTTCATTGATGGAACCTGCTTATCAGAAGATAAATCTCCAAGTGATTTGGAAGATATCTTAAGTGACGTTTGTGATGACCTTAATTTAGTCAGAGAAGACATGGAGGGTGTGAGCTTTTATGAAGGGGGTCATGATCCCCATCATTGATCTTATGTAACTCTTTTTATTTTATTAGTTGGGTCAATTACTGGAAACACTCATGTTATCCTTTTCTTTCTAAAATGGTCATTTATTCTTTTACATAATTTTACATTTGTTGCACAATTTTTTTCTTTTGGGTTAATCTGCTTAATGAGTTTGCTTGTTGGATGTTGGCTTCATCAGCAAAATAAAAATATTATTGAAATTTTAATTTTATTTGAGGAACACAATTAGAGAATGTATGCCATGATTTCAGTTTGTAATTGAATATTTTTTATATCAATTGTCTTTTTAGGAGAATGAAAAGACACAGTCAGCTATTGTCTCCACTTACTAATGATGTCCGTAATGAAGGATTAACTCATGGGAGTATGACAGGTAAAATAAAAAATTACATCATTGAATATCTTTTTTAGAACCGCTCATATCATCATTTTAGTTGTAGGTATTTCCAAAAGACCAAAAGGAGGATATCTTGGTTCGATAAATGCTGATTGGGGGTGTTCAAATGCAAAAGGACTTAGAAATAGTAAAACCGTGACGGGATCAACTGCAAACAACAACATAAGTTCTTCTTTGAACCTTGCAAAAGAAAAAAAAATCCCTCTGTGTCAAATGATGAAGTTGGTACTGTTGGTAAAAGTCATGTGGTGGCAAACTCAAATAATGCTAGAGAAGGAAGTCGTTCTAAAAGACACTTAGAAAAAAAAGTCATCAAGGAGTGCCTGTAAAAGCAAGTATGCAACGTTTGGTAAATGATGTCAGTAACAATCAAGAGGTTGAAATTGATAAATTAGATAATGATCATCATTCTGTTGCTGATTCTTCTACTGTTGATCCTTGGCAGAGTGAAGGTAAGAAAATTTATATACAAAGATGCATTATATTTTTCACAAACTAATACTTAATTATATGTGTATAATATGTATATCCTTGTAAATTCTTGCATCATATTCATGATTTTGTAGGGGGAGCTGCAAATAAAAAAACAAGGGGCTATTCTAAGTGTATCCGATTATGGGGTAAGACAGGGGATAAAAAGCTGCCAATTACTTTGGATGAGAATGGAGATCCAATAGGACCACATCAGAATGACCTGTCTTCCTTTTTGGGAACTATTGCTAGAAATTCTGATCTTGCACCATTAAACTATCTTGATTGGCGACAAGTACCTGTGGAAAACAAAACCGCTATATGGAATTATGTGGAGGTAATTCTAGTCTTAGAGAAATAATACAATGTTTTGAATTTTTTATTTAAAAATTATTCTTTTGTTATAGACCAAGTTTGTTATCGACATAAAGGGGAAGAATTCAGTTTTGCGAACAGTGAGGGATTGTTGGAGAAACTTCAAAGAGGATATTAAAAAAAACCACTACATGCGGAACAAAGAAAAATCTGACCGACTTAATGATTTCCCCTCCCGTGTTGATCCTGATCAATGGAAATTTCTTGTGAATTTTTGGGATTCTGACGATGGAAAGGTAAAACAATTTATTCCTTAATTTTGTAGAATTTAATAGTGTATATTGCATATAATTATATTATAATGCATTGTATGTAGTTAAGGAGTGCTAAAAACATTATGAGCAGAAAGTTCATAACGACAAGACATACATCGCGATCAACGCCGTATACTTGTGTGAAGGCTAATGTGAGTTATCTTCTGGTTGAAATGTGCATTACACTTTCTTACTACTATGCTCATATATGCTGCTACTGTTACAAACAGTTACAAGAAAAGAAAAATGGTGGCAATGTTAGAAGATTAGACTTGTTTAAGGCCACCCATTTGAAGAAGGATGGTACTGCTATGGATGCAAAATCTGTAGAATTGATTGTAAGCAATCATTTAATAAATTTATTTTTTATTTAATGAAAATATTCTCATTAATATTGTATGTAGGACAAGATGAATGCAGCACTTGCAAGTAATGATGAAAATCTCGATGAAGATGAGATATTTGATCATATTTTGGGCCCAAAGAAGATTCCTGTGAAACATGCGATTCATGTGTCTCATAATGTATATGAAAATAAAATCACAGACTTAGAACTGGTTGTTGATGCTCATACCCAGATATACGAGGCTCAACAAAAGGAGTTGTTAGAAATGAAGAAAAAATTTGAAAATCTTGAAGTTATGATGCTGAGAAATTCTAACCCGAGTGCTTCGTTTCAGCCGAACGAGGTAAATCTTCAAATTCTTATAATGTGATTACATAATAAAATTGATTTTCTTATAGTAAACTATTTATTTTGTAGAATATCACAATGACCACCAATGAAAGACTACCCAGACCAAATCAATCGAGTAGTAAAACACCCATTACCGAAGGACAGGTTATTATATCCAAACATTTATTAATTAATTTTTTCAATCTGATTTTTAGGTATAAACAATGTTTGACACAATCTTTATAAATTTAAAGGTTGTTTCCTTATTAAGTTTTGAGGATGGGAATTCAATTGTAGCACAATGACATGTTACTTCTACAAGTCCAACTTATGTCGTAGGAGGAGCACTTTTGGGGTCCTCATTTGCTGCCATTTCCATTACTGTACCAATCCAACCTCAAGAGCAGTTGATTAGGCCTTTTGGTCAACACCAAGTCATTGAGGATGTAATTGGGACATTGATAGCTTGGCCAAAGAAATTACTCATTGTTAGGTAACATTTTATAAATTAATCTCAATACTAAAAGTGCACTTCTTAACTATTTATGCATCATTGTAGGTGAACCATTTAGAGACGTGGAAACCAAGAGTAGCAGTCATTTGATCAACATAGAGATTCACATATCATATTAATCCATAAGATTTAGTAAAAATAGAAGTCAACCATTCTTTATTATATTTAGTTGGTTTTCAATAAATGTGGATGTCACACATTGTAGTACCATTCATTATTTCATTGTCTTGATTTTAAATTCAAAGGAAAAATTCTTATAGATCATTCACTATCTATTTCCCATGCATCAAATGATTGCCCTGTTATTATAGTTACTGAAGAAGTGGCATGTATGGTTCTGGTTGAAGATCGATTTTTTGGTGTAGAAAATGTTTGGCGTGTAGTCTTTTAGGAGGTTTTGCCACACCATCTTAGCCCATTTGCAGTCCCTAAGTTCATGGGTCAAGCCCATTGGAAATTTTTCTGTCTACTGGTTTATTGAGTTGTAGGCGTATCTCTTTTTTATTTTCTGCTACTATCTGCAGTGTTAAATGCCTGCCAGGTTCATGGATCTAAAGGCTAATATAGGAGATAATGATTTGCTGGATGCCCTTCCTTTAGTTTCTTTTGTCAGCCTTTTATGTTTTATCTACCTCCACTTCTTTCAGTTTGTTAGGTTTAAGCCATTCTAATCTGTAATGTATATTAGGTTCTCTGAGTTGAGTATTTGCAGCTATTCTTTGAAGTCTATGTATCATCTCGAGTTCTTTGTATTTCTAATGTTTTATTCATGCTTCGATAGGACACACCTAGTCAGTTGATAAGGAGTAATAAGGTTGATCTTCAGTGTGATTGACCTTGGACATGGAATTGCTTGCGAGGATTTCTTGGTCATTTCGAGAATGCTCTGTGCTGTCTATTCAAATGATGTATTTCTGACTGCTAGCTTTCAGCTTGAACACTCTATTTAATTTGATGTGGCTAATTCTTTGTGTGAAGATGTTTTAAGCTGGATGGATTTGATTTGCTTATCTAAATCTATATTTTCTGGTGTTAATGAGTAGGATTTTTTATGGATTTCCCTTGGTTTCTCTATTCATAATAAGGTCTACTAACTGATGGTACTAACTCCACCATACAAGGTTGGTCAATCAACATTAGTGGATATGAAGAAGACATTCTAAAGGTAAACATATATAATTGTTAACTTTTCCTATTTGTCATCATCAATCATGATCCACTGTAAGTATGAGGATGCTTTACTTCTGAGATTTCCTGTTCCTTGGGTATGAGGATGGTCCACTGTAAGTGATGTGATCTATTCAACTTGTTAACCTTTAAAGATTTATTAATTTCTTTTAGGTTATGAATTCATGGATCTACATGATTTTTTTTATAATATCAAAGAAAGGAGCTTGTATACCAATACCTTACATGAATTTTCCATGAAAGGACCAAGGATTTAGTTGATTCTGCAGCAATATCTTCTATGGAAGTACAAAGCCATATAGCTAAGGAAGCTTTACACTGTTAATTTCCTCCAGAAGACATGCATTCAAACTTGGCATTCTTAACCCTCTATTGCATGCATTTTTTCTTCTTAGACCAATAACCAACTGTCCAACTACTTGGACCTGTGATCAGGGGCTGCTACACCATAGACAAGATAAATCAGCTCCTCCTACTATAACTGAGTGACCATACATTCCAAAGCTCCTTTACCCTCAACAAAATCTCCAGGTGAACCTCTCATCATTCATTATGTATACTTTGCAGATCTACTCTAGCTCGTGAATGTTGGTAGGAAACTGAGACCATATGTGACTGATTTGAAGGTCTGAAAGCACTTTAAGAATGCCATCTTTAAGAATTCTAACATACATAGGTACCATCTTAGAACTCTGCTAAGCTTGTTTGAGTTTGTAGAAGTGCATTTTTCAGTAGGGATATGCTCTGTTTCAGATCTGTATGCTTGGTTCCACCTATACAAATTCAGACAACACCAACACAATAATCTTTGTATGCAATGGTACCATTGTTTTACGTCAACGCCTCGTACAAGCATATAGGACACATGATCCTATCTTGTTTTGGTATGGACAAGCTACATCTAAAATGATCGTTCAAGGTGTAGAGTGTTGAATGCATTCTAATGAAAAAAAATATCAGGTTATGAATTATTATAACCAACATAGGTATTCAGTTATAAAATATTTACTTCATAAACTAAGCTCATTTATGATGTAATTGCTTTTAAAGGTGTTGCTTTATTTTCCAAGACTCTCAAGTCACTTAGGCTTTGCATTTATTTTAATTTAATTCCATATAATGCTTCTTCTTCCCCAAAGACTTCATCTCAGCCATGTACTCTACTGGCAACTGTCTCTCTCATTTATATTGACCTCTTCCCTCCTTCCTGCTTCTCATCATCCTTCATGACCCTATTCTTATGTTGTGTAAATCAGATGATGCTCTAGAAGAGTGAGGGAGAGGAAAGAGGGGGGGGTGTACTACAGTCTGGGAAGGAAAAGTCATGAGTTGTGTTGGATAATGAAAGAGGTTCAACATCAGTAGGTTATAATTGTGTGGCTTCTTTGCCCCATGGCATTAAGCTTGCTGCAACCTATGCATTAATGGGGGAAGGGGGGCCTATCATCTAACATATGGTTTATGTTCTGTAGGTGATGGGAAAAATGGTATGTGCTTTTTTCTTCTTCTAATTTTGATTGTGAGTTCTATTTTATGCATGTTCCCCACTCATATACTCCACCCTCCCTCTCTTTGTCAATAATGCTTCCTTAAACCTCTAGTTCAAAGAAGAACTGCATCAAAGATTATATCCTTTTGAGTAACACATGTTCCCTGTAGGTAGATACTTCCTTAACACATGATCATAACCTCCCTCTATACTTCTCCCTCTTCTATACACTAGACTATGTTGGTTCCTTGAAGGTCTGTTTGGAACCCTGCCAAGCCTTATCTCTTGACAGATGTAGGTTCATAGGTGCATACTAAAATACCATAATGGTGTGCCAAACCCAGCTCAATTAAAATACGGATTTGAGAATGACTTGGACTTTAGGAACCAATTATGATTTTTCCAAAAAATGCTCAATGAGACTAAACCTTAGCAATCAGATATTAGTTTTTGTAGAAGACAATAAAAGCCTGAGTTTTTGCCACAATGGTCACCATACACCTTAATTACAAATTTACAATCAAACAAAATCAATATAACAGACAACTTTGGAACTTACAAATAAGTCCCTAAAATAATAACTAAACCTGTAGAATAACTATTTGTGCCTATGTAGCTGTAACAAAATCAATACCCATGTCCATTTGACCAGTACATTATCCAAACTTGCTTGTCAATCCGATGGATAAATAACATGCTGCTTTAGAATTCTTCCTAGAAGCCCTCATTTGTTTCTTCTATAATCTATGCTTTGGTTTTCCTAGATGTATGCAGAGATATAAAAAAGTGTGAAGTCTGACCGTTTCTCTTTTACAGGATAAACACTTGTTTTGAGGAGGTGAAGGGATTGAAGTATATGAATTACTCAACTATATATAAGAAGTGTCTGAACCATAAAACAAACAACCAGAGAAGAAGTTTAGGTTATATTGTAGTAGTTCTATTTAAACCTGTGAGAGTTATAGCCACAACAACAAAAAAATGGTCTTTCCGACAAGAAAGTTTGTTTTGTTGTGTATCTACTCTCTTTGATCTTTATGCTTCTAGCGGTGGTCGTAGAACATAGCTACACCTACTTTATATGTTTAAAATCATACTTTTATTGTCATTGGATTTTTTCTGAGGATAGGATGCATACAAATATCCTAACCTTCATCTCTACATTTGTTCCTGTTCCCCATCTTTTTGCCACTTTGTTTTTAACGAGATCTCCTTTTGAATGCCTCACTACTCTGATCTCTTGATTGCCTTTGATTTGATTCATTATAATATTTTTTTTGGAATTCCCATTGTATTATTTGTGTTATCCGTAATAATCAATTGAGCAAAAACACTGCATAATTTAGATGAAAAGGCTCAAATGTTTAAAAAATATTTGTTGTACTTTCTATGGTAGCACTGTGGCTGCTCTAATCTTTTCCGCTGTAATTGTTCCCTATTTTCTGTCAACAACAATACCAATTTGCATAGCGCTCGCTACCTAGCTCTTGATTTTTACTTTTCAGTGCACTTTATTTAAAACAGTCTGTTCATATTATAAGATTCACAACTAGAGATAAATTAGGTCAATACAGATTAGGCCTTGAGGATGGATTCGATATTATCTATGTTCGTCATGATTAATTGTTCTTTTTGTGCATTGTTTTCATATAGGATGCCAAAGAGGGTACTACGACTGGGGTTTCTGCTAAAGATAGAACACATACTATCATGGCTCTTGCCTCTCCTGATTCAATTCCAGAGGATTTCAACCGACCTGGTCACATATTTCCCTTAAAGTATAGGGAGGGAGGTGTTCTGAAAAGAGCAGGACACACTGAAGCCTCAGTAGACCTGGCAGTGCTTGCATGGCTTCCTCCTAGTGCCATTCTATATGAAATTGTGGATGATAATGATGGTTCAATGGCTAGGGTGCCACAGCTGCGTGAGTTTGCTCGTAGAGAAAACCTGAAAATTATATCTATTGTTGATTTAATACGGTAAGTTCAAAGGTTCTACTATCAAACAAATAATCTCTTAGAAATATTAAGTTTTAAGTGTTTAATTACTTGGAGGTTCAACAGTATAGTTCATATGTATGAATTGATATTGCAGGATGATTATCTGAGATATTATATGATTGACTCTTGTTTCACTACTAATCTTATTAACATGTGAAACTAAATACTGCTTCATCTTCTTAAACTTTTAATTCACTTTGCATTTTGAAAATGGGGTCCTTTTGAAACATATAATAGATATTTCAGTTCCTAAAGATTGGATATTTCTTAAAACTTTGTGTGATGGGTTTTTCCTTCTCAAATGGAACGATCTACATATATAGAAGGAAGAGAGATAGGCTTGTTGAGCGTTCTGTTGTTGCTCGACTTCCATTAAAATGGGGGAATGTTTAGGCATACTGCTATAAATCATTACTTGACGGAATGGATCACATTTCCATGGTGAAAGTATGTTCATATTGCCTTTGTGTTTTTAATCCATTTTTGTTGTGATATTTTATTCCTTAATATCTGTGTTAATCTTTGACATAATCTTTCTTTTGGGTTGTGATCATTCACAATTCTGCCGATCTTCAGCTTCGATTTGAGTTGATATTATCTGAACTAAACTGAAACACTGCATGCTGACTAAGTGATATTGTTTGCTTCTTGATAGGGTGACATTGGTGATGGATAAGATATTCTAGTTAGAGTGCACTCAAAATGCCTAACAGGTGATATATTTTGGTCTGCAAGGTGCGACTGTGGCAACCAACTTGCTCTTGCCATGGAGCTTATTGAAAAAGCTGGGAGGGGTGTGCTGATTTGCCTTCGTGGGCATGAAGGAAGAGGCATTGGATTAGGTCATAAGCTCCAGGCCTACAACCTACAAGATAATGGATGAGACACTGTGGAGGCAAATGAGGAACTAGGACTGCCTGTGGATTCAAGGGAATATGGAATTGGTGCATAGGTACTGAGCCTTGACATATAAAGGAATATGTTATTCACAACAATTAACGAACTGTCACCTTTTCTTCTTTCTCAAACTAGTATGGAATACTGATTTTGTAGGTCTAATAATGCATTAATTTGTATGTTTGCTATGCTTTAGAGGGTTCTCAGGTTATCTATAGAAAATTCAGTTCATAAAGATATCAATATGAACAAGTAATAACTCATTGAAAAGCTTCCTTAAGTTTATAAGTAGTTGGCTTAGTTAATTCTTGAGAGGTTATAGAATATACACTATTGTAGGCTCGACTTAGGTCTATGCAGATGGGGAGGAAATTCATATGTGAAATCGTTCTGAGTAGTTTGCCTGATACCTATTATAACGAAATTACAAAACAAGTTTACATGCTTCGCATGTCACCTTAATCATGCAACTTTCCTTATGTGGAAAACATGCTATATATTTGCTAGAAAATCTACTATAAATTTTGTACTTTGAAATTAGCAACTTGAAGTTATGAAATTTTATTTGTAATTGATACTTCTCCATGCATCTTTTAGAATCACTCTTTAGGAAAGAGTTATGCAGTGTTACGTATGGAGATGCAACTGCATAGAGAATATGCAGTATGTGGGAGAATGTGCAAGTTTCTTATATATGATTTGCTTAGTTGGACGTGCTCAAATTGCCAGTTTGACAAATGGCTGTGCAACATCATTCAACCGTCAATTTCTTGAGAACAACTCCAGTTTTTTGCCCAAGAGTACTTGGTGTTATCTGACATAGACATATGTTAACTAGTATCGATATCTCAGATTTCCTAATCGTGTTCCTTGTCTGCAATTGGCACTACAGTTTCCAGACTCAAATTTGTATAGCATTGTGGCATTAGATTAGTCTATATCATCTAGCTTACAGCTAGTCTGATAATGCAAACATCATGATATGTATCAGGCAGTTCCTTCTATGAGAAATTACACTGGTTAATTAAGAGTCTTATATATCATGTTATATTGAGTTCCTATTTCTGTCTTAATCTGTCAGTAAACTTTACACTCTGGTCTTTTGTTTATACTAAATTGTGGAACAACTGTATCTAGAGTGGCAATGATGTTGTAGCTTATATTTTGGATTTCAGAGTCAGTGTGTATGCTCCCCGCCCATCCAATGTCCTATCAAAACTTTGGGAAATGCCGATCCTGAGTTCCTGAGTCATTGATCCTACCTGAACCCCAATCTCTAGGGAATAATTTATTTTCTGCAAGCTTTTAATATTTTGATAGACAAAGAAGAGGTTCATGACTCAATTTGTTATGATATAATCTCTAAAGATAGGTTCCTCATTATTTTAATTTGTATGGGGTTATCTTGTGATTTGTATAGATATACTAACATATGGTTGTTTTGGACATTGATGAACAAAGAATGACCAGAGTGGGGTTTCAGTGGTCCTCTCTATGACCTCTAATTTTTTGGTTGAGTTCTGGAGTTGAAAACGGGAATGAAATGTGCTTAATGGTCTTTAAGGTCCAAGTTATACGATTTGACATATTGCAGGTGGTGTACTCATGGGTTAGGTCTTTAAAGTTCTCAATGTAGGTGTCGTTATCAATGCAATGTTTTATTGGCATGTCTCTTTTTTGTCTCTCTTTAGAACTAACATTGAGTGAGTACTCCTCACCTTGATCTTCTGCACAAAGGTTAAGAAGTTGTGCTTTATTTTAATATGGAGAAATAAACCATAATAACATGGGTTTGGGATATTCAGGTTGACTGATATTTACTAGGAATTAGTTCAACATTATGTTCAGAATTTTCATTTCTGTAATATTCAGGTTCCTCTATTTTCTGTCATAACTATCATACCTTTTTGATATGAAGTTGTTTATAGATATGGGTTTGGAATATGATTGATGCACATTAGAGGAATACATGGGAAATGTATATCTATAAGCGTGCCATCTCCACTAATCATTAGTTGTTATGTAAGGATGTGCTAGTTTATGAGCTGATGGTGTAGTAATGTAGTAGTAGTTACGTCATTCTTGACTGGCCATGCATAGAACTTTGGTAGTGTTCAACACACTAAGTATAATATATTTTGTACAAAATTTAGTACGATTTTGTGTTTCACTGTATTTTCTTCATTCGCCATACGCAACTGGTTAGATACTACAAAATTGTGAAGTACAGTTCAAGGCTCATTGAAGATAGTATGATAAATCTTCAATGAAGCTCAAATGATGTTTTTCCTGCTTCTATTTCTTCTTCTTATGTACAGTTCAAGGATCGTTGAAAATAGTTAGTATGACCACTTGCTTTTTAAGCTTCCTAGGATGTTTTGTCTGTTGCTATTTCTTCTTCTTCTTCTTCTTTCAGATAAGGATCAGCTCCAATGTTAGATCTCACTTGTTACCCGAGTTAGAAGATAAACCAAGTCTTTATACTATAGAAACTGAAATTTATCAGTAAAAAATGCAATGCCATATTAGTAGAATAAACTAATATTTTCCTGTGGCATTATTCGTCATCGATCAACTTTATAGGAAATTCAGTCAAATTCAACACAAGACATCTTGTTCTCCGTTCTGGAATCTTGGATTTTATTCTGGATCTTACGAATGTAAAGCTACATAAAGTGGAGTTCTTTTTCCTTCCTTACAGATAGGTTGAATTTTAGATGGAGTGATATGGTTTATTATCAATTTCCACTGATAAAGATGAGGTTTCCAATTGACACACATCATAGTTGGCACTGGGACAACTCAACATTAGTAATTTTAATGTTTGTTTATATATGCTTTATTATTGGATTGCTTTCAATTAGGTTAATTAGCTCTAAACTAGGATCTAGCTAGTTCGTGATGTGAGGTCTCAATTAAGATACATATTGCTTAATAATCTGACTTGTTGAAGTTTTCATGAACAAAATTTTTATTCTTCCTTCTTTCTTTGTAAATTCATTTTTATCTGATTGTCTTCTTTTAGATGTCATTGTCTTCTACTATTGAGAAATGTCTTGTGATAGCATGATCTGTAGTAAATGCAGACCATGTCATTGCCCTACAAGTGACTGTAAGATTAATTTCTTGAGTCTTCTTCAAGCATCTACATGCAAATTCGTTTCTACTTAAGTCTTTATGGAATGTCCATTAAAAGAAAATAGTTAATAGAGCATTGAAGTTTCTGAGAATATAGAACAATATTGGAATCTTTGTGGAGATTATGGCTACAAATCCCCCCCCCCAAGATGCATGCCATTGTGTATGGCATATGAACCAGGTAGGCCAACAATGGGTGTTCTGGGATGATATACAGGGTATTTTTTGATTTTAAGGATCATGTGTCTTATGGCATGTTGTTTCTTCATATTTTAGTAGCATCTGCAGGGGATTTGTGATGATAAAAGTGTGAACTTACAGTTGAACCAGCACTGCAGTGTGATGATAACTGGCCTGATAGGCTCTCAACATGCAACTGCTTAGGGAGCCATGTAAGCAGTTTTTGGATTTCCAAGTGATCTTATTGGTCAAGGAATTGCTATTTGATCCTTCCCATTATGCTTGTATCAGCTCATGGGTATGCCATTCTTTCTCCCTAGTAATGTGCTTATGGGATTTCATCTATAGTGTGGTGTTATATGGCTTTCTTTAAAGCTTCCATTGACAGCTGAATAATAAGGGACACAAACCCTGCTCCTTCTAGCATGCTCTATTCTGATTCATAAGCTCTTTATTGATCTGTAGTTTTTGTTACTAGGTTCTATGTAATTAGTAGCGCAGGCTGTTGATGAGCAAGTGATGGTTGCACAAGAAATTGTGTTGATGAGGCAGTAGGGGTAATGTACTTGCATAGTTTTCTCCTTCCTTGTTGCCACTTTGGGTTGTATCTAGTAGGACGAGCTCATACACAATTTTCTTTATCACATAACACATGTAAAAGTCGCTTGCTTTTGATCCTTCTTCACATTTGGTGTTCATATCCTTTTAAGTATATGTGAAGTAATTTTAGAATAGAAATCTCTATATGCTTCTACTACAGACTGAATCAACTTTATATGCTGCTACTAGGGATTGAATCAACTCTATATGTTGTTATTAGTGACTGAATCATCTCTATATGCTGCTGCTAGGGACTGAAACATCTCTGTATGTCTTCACCATGGTTGTGGTTTCAAATTTTTACTTTTTCCAAATGCTGCTAGTAGGACTGCAGTTAGGAATGTTTAAACATGAGACCACAATGGAGTCGTATGCTTAGGGGCCACAAATATGCAGTATTGGTTCCCTACAAAGTAGGGTATCTTCAGTGTGAAAATGACCTGTCTACTGGGCATGAATTCTGAGTAGCTTGACTGGTTGGGCCAATGCTCAAAGCATCTTAAACTTTAGGACTCAATATGGAAGATGAAAGCGCCATCAAAGCTCTGACATTTTACATGGAGCTTATGCTCAATAATGGCTATGATTCTATTGTCCAGTTGTTGCAAGAAGATGATTACAAGTTTGGAGGTAACATATGAGCCACTCATGTTGATGATCTGGTTGGTTTTAATACATTAGAAATATTGCAATATAATTGCTACTTGAGGATGAATCTCAGTCTTTTTTTTAGGTGTTAACTACCATCACTGCCAATGATCTTATTCATGGAAACATGGTCTTGCAGATTCCTATAGAATAACAAATCATCCTTCATATCATTTAAATTATAAGATCATCTACAACTCGAGCAGAAGGATCCAAGGTAAATGCAAGAGTATAAACACCATGCCAAATCAAGCATTTTTCATATGTGCCTCCTATAGTTTCTGTGTACTGTCATTATGTTGCATAACTTTGTGATGACAGTCTAACTACATGCTAATTACATGGCAATGCTTTTTTTTGTTGGTTAGGTATAAAATGAAGTGGCAATGTACAAGGATTTGGAAACTCTAGATTAAAGGAACCAAGTGAAACAATTTATTCATTTGGGTCCTGGATTCTTGTGTTCATTTCTGTGCAGAACCAAGTGATCGTGCCTCCCCTCCTATATAGATCAACAACATTGGAAACCAATGTAAGGAACTGGAATTAGCACTCATGATTCAGCTATCTTGCAACAGAAGAATGGGGGAACCGTTGATAGTCTTTAGAAAATCTTGAAAGCTCTGAACAAGACTTATATTGCATGTCTAAGTGTTAAAATGAAGTTGTTGCAGTAGTTTCTTCTATGAAAAGTCAAAAGATGAAGGTATATATTCATTGTGTTCTACTTTATTTTTTTATTCAAGTAACAACTACTATGTACGTAGTTGAATAGTTTTTTTAACCTGTAGCTGATATATTTCCCTAGTGTGCTAAATCTAGATGCCTCAAAGCAAGAAATATGTAGGCATCATGTTCCAAAGATCTCAAAATGCAATCACATATTTAGGGGGCTTAAGCTCACATTATAAGGGACACCTGATCCTCAAGATATGTCTAAAAGGTGAAGTACGACTGTCGTCAATTATATTAAGCAATTGCCTTTACAAACATGAGTCAACTTTCCTGTCTTCTTCAGGTTCCTCGCTGTATTTAATAGAAAGGGGGTATCAATTTCTGAATTCATGTTGTATCACAGTGTCATGAAGACTCCTATCAACCATCTGATTGTGCTGGCTAGCACGGCCGTGCTGGGCTCTGGCTA
Source organism: Alisma plantago-aquatica (assembly GCA_963693085.1). Taxonomy (NCBI): domain Eukaryota; kingdom Viridiplantae; phylum Streptophyta; class Magnoliopsida; order Alismatales; family Alismataceae; genus Alisma; species Alisma plantago-aquatica. The sequence goes on along the minus strand of OY856409.1, from coordinate 714,806,437 downwards.
GCATGGGCCTGCTGGCTAGCACAGGCCTGCTGGCATTCTGGGTCATTTTCTGAAGTTATTGTTAGTTATTTGTTTATATTATGCTAATTATTGTAATTTCGTATGATTGTGATTTCTGCAAAGCACTACAAATACCGTACTCCATCTGTATAGAAGCAATTTGAAGACTCTTATCTTTCGATTTGAAGGATTTACTTGATTCGATTCATATCTTCTTTTACTGATCATTAGTATCCATTTAAATATTTGCAATTCACAAATTTTCGTCAGGGCAACTAGACTATATATTGAATTGTAGAAAACTGAAGGCATGAAGCCCATAGATACTTTTCATTCACTTCATACTTGTCATTCACTGGGAGAAGACAGCTTATGTAATAGGTAAGTTATGAGTAGGAGAAACTATGTTTGCTTGTTTCTTTTGTGAGCTATCTCTCAAAACTTATATGTTTCTTTGTAGGTATCCATGGTGGTTCACACAAAGTGGATGCTACTATCAAATTGATGGCACTTGAGATCCACAACATACAAAAGTACAGAACGTATGGATTATGAGAAGAAATGCCAATGTGTTCTGATCCAGGGGATTCGCCAACAAAAACTACATACATGAACCTCTACATGACGTTGCCAACTGGAAAGGCTGCAACTCTTGTGCTTAGTCCTATGTTGTGAGAGCTCTGGGAGTTGATGAGGACATGTCACATACCTTGTTTGGGATTGGAAGATTCACCACTAAAGCTGAGATTCATAGGGTTGTTGAACTCATTGTGAATTAGGTGAAGGAACTAAGGGAGATGAGCCCTCTTTATATTGTGCTTTGTAGTATGCAGTGGATAGATGTAGTCAGAAGAAGATATTGTATACATGTGTCTTTTTTCCATGCATATTGTAAAACAGGGGCCAGGTTAATGTCCTACCCATGTGTACTCATTTTTCAAATATAAACAAAAGTATCATTGGTGAAATTGTAAGCACAACTCGATCTTGAATAACATTCATCTGTTTTCTTATTGAAAACCACTCTATATTGGCAAGCGACTGACTGGATACATAATGTCTCTCACTACATATGTATGTATAGTACATGGTGTCTTTCACTACACACTAACTATAATTACATGTGTAGCAAGTGCTAATTTTTGCTATACATGAACTACAAATACAAATTGTAACCAATGCCATCTCTCCCTACATATCATAGGTACAAATTGAATTGTAGTCATACATTTGGCTACAATTGAAACTACATGTTTATGTGTAAGGACATTTTTACCTACAATTAGGGTTACATATGAATTTTTAGCGAGAGGAATAACTAACTACACCTTTAAAAAATGTAGCCTAAACAATTAGCTACACGGGTATTAGCTATATATTATAAATGTAAGGATAAATGTAGCCAAAGCTTTTAGCTACAAATTTTGGGGTTTTCGCTACAATTTTTTTTGTAGTTAAAGTCCATATTTTTTGTAGTGATCCTAGAGGGTCCCTATAAGAACATATGAATCTTATCCTAGTGACCATCTACTCATTGCTCTAATACCATATTGCAATGTACCTCCAAGTACATACATGTCATAAAAAGCAAACCCTATGTTTTCCATAACATTGGTCACTTAGATTGGAGGAATGTCATAGAATATGATATACATAACAACAAGATAAATGAAACTCCTTCTGTTAACTAGAAATATAGATTCATACAATGTCCTTAAAAAAAATCTTGTAATGTAAAACAACTTATATTTAAACTAGAATCTAATACATGAAAGGTAGAAGAAATCTAGGGCACAATTATTCTTTGGAAATTTGATATAGGATCTTCTAAGGTGGAGATACACCCCACCATGCTAAGTCTTAAAAACTTCTACATTGAAGAACTCACTTCAAATTCCTTCGCTCCTTGATCTAGGGACATATTGTCCCATGACTATGCAAAAATAGAGACATACATTGGTAGGCGACACTATACACATTTTAAGAAAAGAAATACATATACTTAACTTGAGAGAAAAATCTTGACATGTATATGACTTAAGATTTCTTGATTACATAAGTCTTATAGCATGAATAATTGAATACGAAATTTATGTCATCTCTATGTAACACTCGCTTAAGTGCACATAATGCTAGGAAAGCCCATGATTGCTAGGAAGTTCCATGATGACCTTTTGAGGTCCATAATTGCAAGAAGCATATAAAACTTAATAAATTCCATTTCTTATCTTGATAAATAATCATCATCTTAATCATGCCTCAATGTTAATTGTCCCAATCTAATAATTTCACCAAAGTACTCATCAGTTCCATACATGCAAAATAACATAAGGAGGAACAATTCAAAACTCAAGTGCATTATCTTAATCATCATGGGATTTCTCCCTCTTGTTGTTGAAATTTACGTTACATGATTTAAATGATTCTTTATATAATTCCTTAAATTTTACATGATCATAGAGCATATGCACTGAGTAAAGGTGATAATCATTAGACTTTATAATATAATAAACAACATGCAACATATAACTAGAGACATTATGATCATTCTTTCAATTTCATTCATAATCTTGGAACTGAAATCATAACCCATGTATCATACACAACATGTAACTCAATCAATATATATATATATATATATATATATATATATATATATATATATATATATATATATATATATAATGGAATGGCCTGCTTACCCGGAGCAAAGAAAATCCTTAGGTTAGGCCTTCTTACTCATGTTTATGTTCTAGATCACCTGGAAGTAACACCCATACATCAAAATCTATCTTAATATGACTTTAAACCCCAATCCTAGGTCTTTAGGAAATTCGGAACTAATTTTTTTGAATTAGCACTTGAAACCAAAAAATTGTGTTCCTTACTTGAATACCTATCAACTGACTATTTTTCATAATAATTTGATAAAGCACATATTTATAGTGATTTTTCAAAGTTAGGACTAATTGAAATTTTGACTAATTAATACTCACCTAATTTCTTCTTTTTAGGCCATCTTGGCCTCACAACTAGACCACATGACTTGCGTCCCACATCCTACGATCCAACAAGTAGGGTTTGATGCCCCTTTCTTCTCCAAAAGTGTGATATGGGAGGCACAATCTCCTATTCCATGAGCCAAACATAGGGCATCACCTGGCAGTCCTCTGACATGTTGGCTTGCCAGTCGGCCACTCTAGGCCATGAAAAATGGCAGCACCAACCCTTAATGAATCAATCCTACCTCCATTAGATGCATTCAAATCCCAAGATGCTCAACAATATATACCCACCCCTTGTGGACCTAAAAATGCTTCCTTAGAGCACTATTGACACAATTGGCTCGTGTGTGTCCATGTTGGCCTATGAAGTAGTCAATTTTGAGGAGGCATACTCCATAAGGATATGTATGCCAAATTAGTACCCCCTTCACTGTATTTGGGTCATCGTCCCTCTGGTTTCTTGTTGTTGATGATCACAATCTTGCAACTGTTAATAGAGGACTTGGATAAAGGTAAATCCATGGCAAACCTCTGAGTAGGCAAGAGAAACTAGAGTTTAGAGTTTGGCTTATAGGGACTAAGAGGGGAATTTATCAATGGGGATGAGCTTCCTTGGATGGGTTCTTGATATTTTCAATATAATTTCCTATATATGGGGGGTTGAGGTGTTTTAGGAGGTTGAGTCCATGTAAAATAGGGAAAGCATGGAGTCGGAGATGAGGGGAACTCCTGCATCTCCTTGGCACAGAGACCAACGTAAAGTAGGGAATAAGAGACATATCATTGCATCTAAAAAAGACCATGTGTTTCAACAACATGGAACCAGGTGTTACAACCGTCCTAGATCAAAACTTGATTATTTGATATTTATAATCTATCTATCTATATATATATCTTGATTTAATGGGGTTCCTAGGGTTATCCATTTAAAACCGAAAATTGCATGTTAGCTTATGTAAGTATGAGGATTCTAACATTAGTATCACTATACATTTTTTAGGGTTACATTATCCTTTCTTGTCTTTTAGGATAAACTTACTTAGTGTAACCTACTATCATACAAAAACAATCAATGTCTCAAGTTGTTTGGAAATCCTATTAATATCTAATTAAACTCATACAAATTTTATTGGGACCAGAATATGCATGGAAATTTCCAAAGACGCGACACCCACTTGGTAAAAGTATTGATTACAACCGATAGGTCGCAGGTTCAAAACCCCCAAGCCACACGATGAATGAATAGCCAATTTAAAAAAAAGCATATAAATTGGGCAAGGTCACTCTTAACCTTTATGTTACACTTAATTTGTCTTTTATTAAAATAAAGGTTATTCATTTGGGGGTTATTTTCATCACGGGTCCACTAATTTGGATTATTTCTTGACATATTCATTAAGGATTTAGTTATAATCATTTTATTAAATATTAATCCACATGGATGCTACAATTCAACCCACTTTATAAAATTTCGTCCATGAAATTTCCATGACACTACCCAACTTAGTATTTTCCATAATCCTAGTATACAACCCTATTGCCTTAGCTAAATATATTTTTCTCATAATAGTTTACCATTCTTATACATATAAGGTCTATCGTTTACAACTCAACTCATATCTAGGACTTGAAACCAAATATCACAAGATAAGAAATCATAATCAATTCATGTCCTCTTGATCAATAATCTCAATTGAACCTTGGAATTAGTTTCCTCAATAGATAACATAACCAAATTTCTCATGATATCTAAATTATTATCCTTAAATGAACCCTCAATCCTTGATCCTCAACTATAGTTCATTTATCAAGTTGACTTCATCTTCATGTCTTATTCAAATTCTGGTGGATCTAACCTTGATAGTATAAAACATTTCTAATATCTACCTGAACTAAGGTTACACGAATAACTAATTTAGGTCATATGTATTACCCATCTTTGTTACATCCCTATATATTTATTGATTAGGCACTTACCCAACGATGAGAGATCTTATCATGCTACTCTTCACCAACCTAATGGTATACATGTCCCATACCACACGCACTAGTAAGAAGGGATGAGATACACTGTAAGTCTTATGCTATGGCATGCCCTCTAAAACTCTCAATTGGTTGGACATGACCATTTGAGAAAATGGAGGACATGCCACAAGCAAAGATTAGATCAATACATATGACAAAAATTATATTAACGTCTATCCCTTCCACACCCATCTATACAATCTTGTATACCTAATCCTAAAGATATTACTTTTCCTTGGGTTCCCTTAAATTTACCCAATCCTCATATAACAAGTGTATCTATTCATATATCCACACTTCATAACTTCATCCTAAAGGGTACCTCGAAGAACATATGAATCTTATCCTAGTGACTATCTACTCATTTCTCTAATACCATATTGTAACTCCCCCTCCAAGTACATACATGTCGAAATAAGAAAACCCTATGTTGTCCATATCATGGGTCACTTGGCATAGGGGAACATCACAAAATATGATATATATATAAACAAGATAAATTAAACACAATGCATTAATTGGAAATATAGATTCATACAATGTCCTCTAAAAAATAATAATGTAAACTATCTCATCTTTGAACTAGAATCCAATACGTGAACGGTAGAAGAAATCTAGGGCATAAATATTTTTCAAATTTTGATATAGCATTAGAAATTTGTACTTGAAGAACCCACTTGAAATTCCTTTAGTCCTTGATCTAGGGACATCTTGTTCCATGACCATGCAAAAATAGAGATATAAATTGATAAGCGACACTATAAACATTATAAGAAAATAAAAAATATATAACAAACTTGAAAGAAAAACCTTGATATGTATTTGAGCATTCTTGAGTACATCAATATTACAACATGAAGAATTGCATAAGAAATATATGACATCTCTATATAATGGTCACTTAAGATCACATAATGTTGGGAATGCCCATGATTTCTAGGAAAGCTCATGACAACCTCTTGAGATCCATAATTGTGAGAAGCATATAAAACTCAATCAATTCTATCTCTTAACTTAACCAATAGTCATTATCTTAGTCATGCGTCAATGTAAATTGTCCACATTCAGTAAATGTACCAAAGTTTTCATCAATGTCATACAAGCAAAATAACATAAGGAGGAACAATTCACAACTTAAGTGCATTATCTCAATCATCACTGAATTTCTCCCACTTATTCTTGAAATCTACATTATATGATTTACATGATTCTTTATAGAATTCCTTGAACATTACATGACCAAAGAAGTAATTTACTAACTAAAGGTGACAACCATACTACTTTATGAATATAACAAACAACTTGTAATCATAGACATTATCGTCATTATGCCAATTGTGTTCTTAAACTTACTTGGAGCAAAGGAAATCATCAAGTTAGGCCTTATTACTCATGTTTAAGTCCTAGATCACCTGAAAGTAGCATCCGTTCATCAAAATCTATTGTAACATGATCTTAAAGCCTAATCATAGGTCTTTAGGAACTTTGGATTTGACTTATTTGAATCAATACTTGAAGTTGACAAAATCAAGTTCCTTAAATAACTATCCACTGACTATTTTTTCATACTTGTTCTGATAAAGCATGTATTTACTATGATTTTTCAAATATAGGACTAATTCAAATGTTGACTAATTAATACTCACAACATGCCCACGAGATCTATAGCCTACAACCTACAACCCAAAAACTAGGGCTTGATGCCCCTTTCTTCTCCAGTAGCACAAAATGAGAGGTGCACTCCCTTGTTCCGTGAGACAAAAATAGGACATCACCTAGCAGCCTCTCGAAAGGCTGGATTTCTGGTTAGCCACCATAGGATGCAGAAACAGCTACACCTGATCCTTAAGGCATCAATCACACGATGCATCCAAAGACCACAATGCTCGACAACATACCCACCCTTACAGACCCATCAATTGCATCCTTAGCATGTTGCCAACACGATTGTCTCATGTGTGACAGTGTTTCCCTATGTTGTAGTTGAGTTTGAGGATCCATATCTTCTGCAGTAGGTTCTTTGACTCCAGAAGGATATGGATTCCACAATAGGTTGGTACCCCCTTGCTTTGTTTGGGTCATCATCGTTCTAGTTGCTTGATGTAGATCATCACAAGTTCACAATCGATTATAGAGGTCTTATAAGGGAAAGCCATGGAAGACCTCTAAGTAGGTAGGAGAAACTAGAGTTTAGAGATTGGCCTATAGGGAATAAGAGGGGTGTTTCCTTGAGGGGGGAGGTATGTGATTGTTTTAAGAACATTTGTATAGGGTTGAGGTGTTTTAGGAGGCTGAGTCTACATGAAATAGGGAAACATGGAGTCAGAGCTGAGGCGGGCTCCTGCTTCTCTTGCAACAAAGATCACCATGAAGTAAGAAATAAGACACATACCCTTAGATCTGATATACTCAAAAGAGAACAAGACCATATTTATTAACCACATGGAACCAGACGTGGCATTCAACCTAGCTCAAAACCTAATTATTTGATATTTATAGTATATATTATTTTCTTAATTAATGAGGGTCCTAGGGTTATCCATTGAAAACAAATTTGCAAGTTAGTGTTGGATCCTAGATGGGTGATTGGATGCTCTAGAGGGGGGTGAATAGAGCTGAATACACTTAAACAAATTCATTAGATCTTAAAGATATATCACAAGATAAGGTTGCTAAATGGGAAATTTGAGTGCAACTAAAACATGCATAGCAAGGGAGAGAGAGATTTAACATACACCAATTGACAAGCTATTTAGAGTGGTTCCACACTTCAAACTAGAAGTATGTCAGTCCACTACCTAGAGAGGTCAACCTCTAGGATTTCTTAACCATTTCACTCTTATATTCATTCATAAGACTTACAATACATGACCCACCAAAGGATTTACCTATCCAATACAAAGAGTCTTCAACCTTACCAAGGACTTACCCACTTTGCAATGAGTCTTTGGCCTTCTCCAAGGACTTACCCACTCTTGCACAAGTCTTCAACCTTCTAGGAATTACCCACTCTTCTTGGATCTTCAGCCTTTGACTTCACCTTCACTCGGAGAAGCTTCCACCAAGGACTTACCCACTTGAGCAAGGAGTCTTCTGCCTTCACCAAGGTCTTACTCACTCTTGCTCCAAGCCTTCAGCCTTGATCTTCACTAAGGGACTCCTTCCCTTGTCCTTCTTCACCTCTCTTAGCCAAGAGAGAGAACCTTCATCTTCATGGTTGAAATGAGAGACATGGATGTGGTGGAAGTGAGAGCCTCACAAGATATACATGTAGGGCTGGCTCTCTTATAGATTTCCTACTCACTCTAACAAATGTAGCAAGTGATTAAGCTTAGAGAGGGAGAGGAGGCTATAGGAAGCACTCAACTATAGAATAGGAACCTCACATAGAGTTCTGCATTGAATGCTCAACCTTAGAATGAAGCCTAAGGGGTCCTTTTTATAGGTGGGGATGCCTCTTAGCCTTTGGGAACACTTAAGAATGAAAACAAGTCATTTTGTGTCTTGCAATAGATATATTTTCAATTGTTGCAACTCCACAATGTCTAGAAATACTTTTTGTATAGTGCAATCGGTCGAGCTTCTATAAAGGTAACTCAACCGATCTCACTAAGAGACAAGACCAATTTAGGCCATCGGTTGAGTTTGTCCTGGCGTAACTCAATCAATCCACACAAATCAGTTTTTGTCTGTAGAGGGATCGATTGAGTTATGTGAAATGAAAACTCGATCAATCAAAAGTCATTTTCAAGATCCAATCAGGAATGATTGAGTTTACAACTTGACCGATGAACAACATGATGTGAATTTTAGAAAATGTCTTTTGAGTGCTTAAATATTCAATATAAGTGCTCTTGATTTTTTCTAAGATTAATTACAAGTCATACAATCATTATAAGTGATTTACAACATGATTCTAATGGATTTACATCATATTCCAAAAATGTGCACTTGTATTGACTTTGACTTGTCTTTTCTCCAAGTTGAGATGCGCAAGTTAGGGCATTTGGAGTGTGTCTATACCTAATATAAAATCACTCAAGTAGATACAGTAGATACAAATAAGTGGAATGGTTTAGTCATCATCAAAATAAGAGTTTAATCAATTTAGACCTTGAGTCAACAGTTAGCTAATGCAAGTATGAGGGTTCTAATAATAAAATCACTATTCAATTTTTAGGGTTACAACTATCCACTTCTTGTGCTTTAGGATAAACATATTTATAATGACCTAAGATTGTACTAAAACAATTAATGGCTCAATTTGTTAGGAAAGCCAATTAGTTTCTAATTAAACTCATATGAATTTTATTTGGCCAAAATATACATAGAAAATGGGTAAAGTCACCTTATCCTTTATGTGAAAATTTATTTGTCCTTTATTAAAATAAAGGTTATTTAATTGTTGGTAAGTTTCATTAGGGTGTCCACTAATTTGGATGTATTTCATGACATATTCAATAAGGATTTATATATAATCATTTTATTAAATATTAAATGCTAAGCCTATGTAATAGATCCATTGTTGTCATAGTAAAGCTCTATTATATTGTCAATGGTTGGCACATTAATGAACTTCTTGATCCATACTACTTCTCTGGTTGCATTGGATGCGACAATATACTTTGTCTTGATTTTGGAATTGAATATTGTCTCTTTCTTATAACTCTTCCGACTTAGAGCTATTTGAAAAACATGAAATCTAATTGCAATTAATACTCATCCTTTTTAGTTTGTAAGCTTGCATCAACATATCCCTTTACAATAGACTCTTCCTCACCTTCGTATATCAAGACTTCATCCCTATTTTTGAAGTACTTCAAGATGTCATTTATGGAAATCTAGTGGCCTTCACTGAGACTAACTGGTGTCCACTTGTCATGATCAAAGCATACATGAAATCAAGGTGTGTACATAACAATTCATACATGATAGACTAGATCAATGAAGCATATGGAATCTTATTCATATGTTTCTACTCTCACAAAGATCTATACACTCATATATAGAGAGACTTATTCCATGTGACATGGGTAAGTTTCATCTCTTAGAGCCATGCATGTTGAACCTCTTTGACACTTTCTCAATTCATGTACTTTGACTTAGACCAAGAATATTTCTAGATCTATCTCTGTATACCTTTATTCCTAGAATATAGGATGTTTCATCTAATTCCTTCATGGAGAAGGTATTTCCCAACCAATTCTTAATCATCTATAGAGTAGGTATGTGATTTCCGATCAATAGCATGTCATCTACATACAATATGAGAAATAAAATTATCCTCACATACCTTCTTATATGTACAAGGTTCATCTTCATTTTTGATAAAGCCAGACTCTTTGACTGATTCATCAAAACAAAGGTTGAAGCTTCTATATGATTTCTTTAGCCTATAGATTGACCTTTGCAGCTTACAAACTTTAGTGCCTTCACTTGGAGCAAAAAACCTTTGGGTTGTATCATGTATCATCTAAAAGATTCTCGATATGGAATGTGGTTTTATTGTCCATTTTTCAAATCTCATGGTCATGATAAGATGCAATGACAAGCTTGATCATGATGGATTTAACCATGGAAATGTGTGAAAAGTTTTTCATTAATTAACACTTGGAACTTGTTTGAAATCTTTTGCAAACAATCACTCTTAGGTTTGTACATTACCATCCATGCCAGTCTTCTTATTGAACACCCACTTTCACCCTTTGGGTTTTACAGCTTTAGATGCATCCACTAAAGTTCATTCTTTATTGGCATACATTGAGTCCATATTATATATCGTGGATGTGATCTGTAACATCCCTAATTTTCATGAGTAATTTAAAACTTTTTATGTTGTTTTCCTTACATGAAAATTTTCTAAGGGCCTTATTGCAAATAGATCAAAATAGTGTTACTTATAGGATCACAATGCAAAGAGAAATAGGAAAAGGACTCAAAATAACTTTTCTCTTTTTATTTAGTTGTGTTGCAATTATTTAAGTGAAAATGGTGATGTGGTTTTCCCTTTTTTTATCAAAGAAGTTTAAAAGAAATGAAAGAGAAAGAGAAAAAGGAAAGGAATTCAAAATTCATATTACTTGGGCAATAAGTGTCCTTTTCTTTTATAGCCTTAAAAATAAAGTCATTAATCTTCATCTTTCTCTCTCCTTCTCTTAGATTTATCAAAAAGGAATTATGAGGTGTCTCTTGTTCATCAATTTCGAAAATACAAGGAAATATCATTATTTGGGTAACCTTAAGTCACTTTCCCTTTCTTATATATATATATATATATATATATATATATATATTATATAGGAGGGAAGTACTATTACCTCTTATTTTCTCTCTCCTTCAAATAAATTACTTAAAAAGGGCAAGGAATAAATGTGACATGACTTTCAAAGAGACAAATATTGTTTATCTCGAATTTTGGAGTAAAAAGCCACAAAGGAAAGTTTCCTCTTAAATATTGAATTTAGTTATGCATTTAAATCAAGATAAGTAACAAAAATGGAAAGCATAGACTAGACATGCAATAAACATAAATCTAATTGGCTAGGAATATTCTAGACAATCTAATTAGCCAATGGCCCAAATTTGGACTCATTTGGAGTTTGTTTGGCCCTCCAATTATAATAGGAAAGATTTATATAAATTTTAATAAGATTTGCATTTAATGTTTTTGATTCCCTATAGTTCTAGGATTTATATCCCTATCACACATTATTTTTATTTTTCCTTATTTGCACACAATTTCTGGCCATTGATCTCGATCGAACGATATGGGGGTCATCCCCTACCTCTAGCCATTTTAGGAAAGTGGGGTGCCGACACCCGGTTTGTTCCCCGAGTGATTTCTCCCCCCTCAGTCATTCGTTTCACAAAATCTTCATTTCTTTGGTTTTGCCTCATTCTTCTACATCCACCAATCCCTAAAAATCCCCCTCTCATTCCCATTTAAGAAAATGCCTCTTAGAGCTCGCCCTCCTCTCTCTGCCGAAAAACACATCCACCACATCTGCCTTCACCAGTGCCTGTTCAAGCCTCATTTAGGACCACCAACCCTCAACTTTCCCTCCTCCACCTTCAATTTCTCCACCCCACATCCCCAAACACTAGGACCTACCCCTTATCCTTCTCCAACCATGGTGGGTCAGTGCTCGCTGCTTTGACCACCTCTACTTGATTAAATGCACGGTAAGCATCCTTGGCATCCATTCTTCATCACGGTATCGTAGTTTGGTATCACATCTCCTCCAAGCATCATGCCCTATAGGACCGGTAGGGTGCTCACTAGAATTTTGATGCCATGGAACCTCAAGACCCCTCCATCCAAGGAAAATGTATGCTAACCTTCGCCTGATCTCCATAGTCGTATTATGTACCCCAGTGGTTGTTTTTATGGCCTCTCGCAGTGGCCCCTTCCTTCGACTTGCTTCCCCTATTTCTGCCTATTCACGGTGTCTGCAGGTGTCTTCTTGGGCTGTTTTCCTCCTCAAAATTGAACCTTCATCTTCAGTTTGAACTCGCAAAGACATAAGGACTTTACGATACTCTATGTATAATGCTTTCCATGGGATCTACCCTCTGATTTTCCCTTTTGGTTTTGGCCAGAGCAATGCTTGCTCATCCATGCCTCCTAGAACCTAAGACAGCTTGATGGCTTCATCCTACAACGAGGGAGCTTTAGGGACTCCTAGATCCCCTAATCAGCTGTACTTCACTGACTGGATCTATGGCTTAGGGTCCTAGGATTGCTTGTCGAGCGCCATGGCTCCAGGGAACAAACCTGGTCATCAAATGACCAGTGTGTCCCTACCTTATTAATCGATCTATTGTAATCACAAGGGCATTTAAGGGATTTAGTCTGCCATTCCTTCTTTGACCGTGGGTCCTCAATGGTGAGCCTTCTTGCTAGTTGGCCGACCCTTATTGGTCCAACTCAGAACCGGCCCACTGGGTTTGGGTATATACACGTGGTATTTTCCTGCTTTGTCATTGGTCTATTTTCAAATATTCATAGTAAATCATAGGATGCTCAAGAAAATGAGCAAAAATATGTTTTGGAATTGTTTTTTTGAGAGGAGTCTGAATATTTAGGTTTTAGAGTCTGTCTCTAAATCATCAAACATTGGTTTTATGAGAAATGGAAATTAGGGTTTAACTTGGTGAATAAAATGTATATTAATGTGAAACATGTTGTTCACATGGTAATTAGGGTTACCAAACCCCCAAGATCATGATTAGGGTTCTACTCAACCTAGGAATAGAGAGGAGATACTCTCCAAGTGAAAAGGTAAGTGGTCCATGCAAATTGAACATAGTTAAATGGTTTGCTTTAAATATATGCATGTATGAGAATTTCAATGAATGCCATATTTATACTATTTACTGTTCTAATTTTGTTAAAGTCAGTAAAATTATGATGAATTGATTTGTATGTCATATATGGTATCACCTTAATGAATCTTAATGATAAAGTTAAAAATAAAGTCCAAAGGAATCTTAAGAGATTTAAGAGAAAGAAAATGTTAAAACTAGGCTTATGTAAGTTCCTCATAAGAGAAGAGGCACTTCGGTGCATAATAGAAAAGGCACTTCAGTGCATAAGAGAAGAGGAACATATGTGAAACCCAAGGACACTTATATAGGTTAAGATAAAATATATTGACCTAAAATAAATTGCATGTCTTTTCAATGTTCAATGCTAAATGTCTATTTTCAATTTTTAGGTTTTATTTAAATTATAACATGTTCAATTCCACTTACCTCTGGTTTTATTGTATGGTTGGGGGTGTGATGCTCGTAAGTTGGAAGATAGCTCAAGAGGGAAGGCCATCTGAGGTGGAAACCCTAGCTCAAGGATCTTCAAGGAGAAAATAGCAGTGGGGTGCCAACCATACCTAGTTTATAGATCTTTTCCTTTTTCTATGATTATGTACATGTAAACTTTGTTAAGATTTGAGAATGAGAAATTGTGATTATTATCCTCTGATGGTTTATTTAAACTCTATTTTTTGCAATGAATATCATGGTTGTGACATCCCCCTTGGTGTGATATGTTCTTCTGCTATGAATGGTACATGTGGGGTGTTACAATAATGGTATCAGAGCCAAAATATGGTTGGCCACTAGGCTTTTATCATAATTCTATGTAGTTTATGTTTTTATCACAATGATGGTTCCTAAGAGGAAGGGTGATAACAAAAAGGTAGCCATGGGTGGGGATGAAGATGAATCTGTTAGCGTGGGGGAATGTCGAGAATCTCCACGTCAAGAAACCCCCATGGTGCCCTTTGATGTCCTTAGAGCTCTAGCCACTGCCATGGGGAGAGGAGAAGACCAAGTGGGCAACCATAGGGTCAACCCTAGGCTTTTCCTAGTTGACTTTTTGAAGATCAAGCCTAGTCCTTTGCTGGAGAGGAAGAGGTGGACGTGGTAGGAAAAGTTGAGAGTTGGTTGCAACACATGGAACACTGCTTCTGTGACCTGGACCATCCCAACCAATCCAAGGTTTGCTTTGGGACACACATGCTGAAGGGTGCTGCTAGGACTTGGTGGGAGAACCTACTAGGTTCTCATGAAGCTGATGCTCCTCCACTCACATGGGAGGAATTTTCTAAGGCCTTCAAAGACCACTACATATCCGATACCATGATCGAGAAGAAGGAAGAATAATTTCAAAACCTACGTCAACATGGTGACATGACGGTCACCCAGTATGCTATGAAGTTTAGGATCCTACAAAAGTATGGCTATGACTATGATGAATGTCGCAAGACAAAGAAGTTTGTTAGAGGTCTCAAGCTAGACCTTAGTTTTGCCTTGTCGGGACGTGGACATCGTACACTTCAAAGTGCACTAGATGCTACCCTAGAGCTAGAAGATCATCCAAGAAGAGCATGGAAGAAGGAGAGCCCTCACATCAACCACAACTCCAACCATCACAATGATAAGAAAATGAAGGCACCAGCTGAAGTCGTTGCAAACCAGCATGCAAAGACCCAGTGTGTAAAGTGTTCCAAGTATCACCTAGGTGAATGCAGGTTTGGAACAGGTGTTTGCTATGCGTGTGGTGAAATAGGCCACATAAGTCCTAACTGTCCCAAGGTTCAAAAGAAGGAGCCTAATGTCAATCACGCACCTAAGGAGAAGAGGCATGCTAGAATCTTTGCCATGGTAGATAGTGATGATGAAAAGACTGAGTAGAAGTCTAGTTGTGTAATGCCTTTCCTTTTCAAACTTTTATTGTGTGGAAATGCTTGAAATTATTGATTCCCATGATAATATTAGTATGTTTAAAGTTTTGCACTTGATATGGAAATTTCTAAGGTGGGTAGTTTTAACAAAATTTCGAGGATGGTATTTAATTAAGGTGGGTAGAAATGTAACATCCCTAATTTTCATGAGTAATTTAAAACTTTTTATGTAGTTTTCCTTACATGAAAATTTGTTAAGGGCCTTATTGCAAATAGATCAAAATAGTGTTACTTCTAGGATCACAATGCAAAGAGAAATAGGAAAAGGACTCAAAATAACTTTTCCCTTTTTATTTAGATGTGTTTCAATTATTTAAGTAAAAATGGTAATGTGGTTTTCCCTTTTTTTATCAAAGAAGTTTAAAATAAATGAAAGAGAAAGAGAAAAAGGCAAGTAATTCGAAATTCATATTACTTGGGTAATAAGTGTTATTTTCTTTTATAGCCTTAAAAATAAAGTTATTAATCTTCATCTTTCTCTCTCCTTCTCTTAGATTTGTCAAAAAGGAATTACGAGGTGTCTCTTGTTCATCAATTTCGAAAATATAAGGAAATATCATTATTTGGGAAACCTAAGTCACTTTCCCTTTTTTTATATCTATATATAGGAGGGAAGTACTAGTACCTTTTATTTTCTCTCTCCTTCAAAGAAAGTATTGAAAAAGGGTAAGGAATAAATGTGACATGACTTTAATAGGGACAAATATTGTTTATCTCAAATTTTGGATTAAAAGCCACAAAGGAAAGTTTCCTCTTAAATATTGAATTTAGTTATGCATTTAAATCAAGATAAGTAACAAAAAATGGAAAGCATAGACTAAACGTGCAAGAAACTTAAATCTAATTGGCTAGGTATATTCTAGACCATCTAATTAGCCAATGGTCTAAATTTGGACTCATTTGGAGTTTGTTTGACCCTCCAACTATAATAGGAAATATTTGTATAAAGTTTAATAAGATTTGCATTTAATGTTTTTGATTTGCTATTAGTTCTGGTATTTATATCCCTGTCACACGTTAGTTTTATTTTTCCTTATTTGTGCATGATTTTTGGCCATTGATCTCGATCGAATGGTATGGGTGTCATCCCCTACCCCTAGCCATTCTAGGAAAGTGGGGTGCCGACACTCGATTTGTTCCCTGAGTGATTTCTCCCTCCTCAGTCATCTGTTTGGAAAAATATTCATTTCTTTAGTTTTGCCTCATCCTTCTGAATCCACCAATCCCTAAAACTCCCCCTCTTGTGTCAATTTAAGAAAATGCCTCTTAGGGCTCACCCTCCTCTCTCTACTGAAAAATGCAGTCACCACATCCACCTTCACCAGTTCCTATTCAAGCCTCATTTAGGACCACCGACCCTCAACTTTCCCTCCTCCACCTTCAATTTCTCCATCCACATCCCTAAACACCAGGACCTACCCCTTCTCCTTCTCTGGCAACAGCGGGCCAGTGCTCACTGCTCTGACCACCTCTATTTGATTAAGTGCACGGTTAGAATCCTTGGCATCCATTCTTCATAACGGTATCATAGTTTGGCATCACATCTCCTCCAGGCACTGTGTCTTATAGGACCGATAGGGGTGCTCACTAGTGTTTTGTTGCCATGGTGCCTCAAGACCCCTCCGACCAAGGAAAACGTACTCTGACGTTTTCCTGATCTCTATAGTTGTATTATGTACCCCAGTGGTTGTTTTTATGACCTCTCACAGTGTCCCCTTCCTTCGGCTTACTACCCCTATTTCTGCCTATTCTCGGTGTTTGTAGGTGTCTTCTTGGGTTGTTTTCCTCCTCAAAACTGAACCTTCATCTTCGTTTTGAACTTGGAAATATGTAAGGACTTCACGATACTCTATTTACAATTCTTTCCATGGGATCTACCCTCTGATTTTCCCCTTTGGTTTTGGCCAGAGCAACGCTTGCTCATCCATGCCCCCTAGAACCTGAGCCATAGCTTGATGGCTTTGTCCTGCTGTGAGGGAGATTCAGGGAATCCGATATCCCCTGATCAACTATCCTTCTCCGGATGGATCTATGGCTTGGGGTCCCAGGATTGCTCGTCGAGCGCCATGGCTCCAGGGAACAAACCTAATCATCAAATGACAAGTGTGTCCCTGCCCTATTAATCGATCTATTATAATCACAAGGGCATTTAAGGGAATTTATTTGCCATTCCTTCTTTGACCGCATGTCCTCAGTGGCGAGCCTTATCGCTAGTTGGATAACCCTTATGGGTCCAACTCAGAACCGGCCCACTGGATTTGGGTATATACACGTGGCTTTTCCCTGCTTTGTCATTGGTCTATTTTCAATTATTTGTAGTAAATCATACGATGCTTAGAAAAATGAGAATTTTTTTGTTTTGGAAATGGTTTTTTAAGAGGAATTTGAATATCAAAGTTTTAGAGTTTGTTTCTAAATCTCCAAACATTGGTTTTATGAGAAATGGAAATTAGGGTTTAATTTGGTGAATAAAATGCATATTAATGTGAAACATGTTGTAAATAGGGTAATTAGGGTTACCAAACCCCCAAGATGATTATTAGGGTTTTACTCAACCTAGGAAGAGAGAGGAGATACTCTCCAAGTGAAAAGGTAAGTGTTCCATGCAAATTGAACATAGTTAAATGGTTTGTTTTAAATATATGCATGTAAGAGAATTTCAATGAATGCCATATTTATACTATTTACTGTACCAATTGTTAAAGTCAGTAAAATTATGATGAATTGAATTGTATGTCATATATGGTATCATCTTCATGAATCTTAATGATAAAGTTATAAATAAAGTCCAAAGTAATCTTAAGAGATTTAAGAGAAAGAAAATGTTAAAAGTAGGCTTCTGTAAGTTCCTCATAAGAGAAGAGGCACTTCGGTGTATAAGAGAAGAGGCACTTCAGTGCATAAGAGAAGAGGCACATATGTGCAACCAGAGGACACATATAGGTTAAGATAAAAGAAATTGACCTAAAAGAAATTGCATGTCTTTTCAACGTTTAATGCTAAATGTCTATTTTCAGTTTTCAAGTTTTATTTAAATTGTAACATGTTCGACTCCACTTACCTCTAGTTTTATTGCATGGTTGGGGGCATGATGCCCGTAGGTTGGAAGATAGCTCAGGAGGGAAGGCCATATGAGGTGGAAACCCTAGATCAAGGATCTTCAAGGAGAAAAGCATCGTTGGGGTGCCAACCATACCTAGTTTATAGATGTTTTCCTTATTCTATGATTATGTACATGTAAATTTTGTTAAGATTTGAGAATGAGAAATTGTGATTATTATCCTATGATGGTTTATTTAAACTCTATTTTGTGCAATGAATATCATGGTTGTGACATCCCCCTTGATGTGAATGAATATATGTGCTTCCGCTATGAATGGTACAAGTGGGGTGTTACATGATCCATTTACTAGATTCTAGTCCCTCGATACCCTAATTATAGGTTGTTGAATCGTCAGCATTCATGCCCAACAAGTCATCCGGTCGGGTCATAAGAAATCCAAAGTGTAAGGGATGATACTCAATAGGGGATCCAATCCTTACTCAGTCAAATAAAAGGAATAGTCTCAACACAAAACACCAAAAAAACTTTTACATGGAAAATAATCCAATATATTTAACTAATATAATCAAATCAAATAGATATCAATGTAAGGAAATATTGTTGAGTGTGCAATTTTATAAGATTGCAAGGTTAACACCCACATGGGTGAGTAAATGTGGTAAAATCTATAATAACTAATCCTAGGTGTAGAGAGAAATCCAACTACATGGATTATATCTCCCGAAGATCATCAACTACCCATGTGTATGTCTTGGTTAGCTTACTCATCTTCCAAGTCCTCCTTACCTAAGGGGTTGGAAGTGATGTGCAATTTTACTACTTGATAAATTATCCCAAGGCAATTAATCTCGAGTTGATCCTATTCTATATGTAGTTCTACTCACCCACAAGCATGCAAATCTTATTGCAGTATGACTATAGGGTCTAACCCAAGAGACAACCTCATTAATAAGTCATGAATAAATCCAAGAGGTCAAGATCAATATTTTGAACGATTAGTTGATTGAATTATTAATTAATTGCATGTGAATGAAAAGATAAGGCATGAACGAATTAAGAATTAAAGGTGCTAAGGCATATGATTTTTCCCATCATCACCTACATAATAAAACTACTTGTCACAACTTTCTCAATTATGGATTTTAGACTAGGACCATGCGAACACACATCCTTTTTAGATAAGATAATACAAGTATTGGTCCCCATGGGATTGAGGTGTCTTTACCCACATGTCATTAATTGATGGTCCTACTCATCGGGGGTTCAACCCAGCTAATTGATAATAAAATACTAGATTTTATGATCTCTATGTCTAGGATTGTATTGGACATGAAAATTGTTTGATTAGATCAAAGAACAAGAAAAAAAAAGAAAGTAATCTAAATATCCATAAAGAGACAAGTTCGATAGCAAGAAGAATGAATTATGGGAAATAGAGATACTCTACATGCCCCAACAAAGAAGATACCCACTCACATTCATGGGAGTAACACAAATACAAATAGGAGAAGAGAGAGTCATGTCATAGAAGATGGAGAAAAATAAGGCAGTGATCCCCAACAATAGAACTTTGCTTCATAGCAGTCAATTGTGATCTCCACAAAAAAAGACATTGTTCCTCTTTCCCATTGCACCTTTGTATGGAAATGGATTAGTATAGAGAGTAATCTATCCCTTTGTCATAAGGATATGACACTCTTAGATAGGGGAACCTCCAGTCCCATCAAATCTGATTTTTGATGGGCCAATGACACCTTTCCAAAATGGTATTATCTGTGTCGGCCGATTGGACGATGATACAAAGTTAATGAATGAATTTTAAGTATTGTGCCACTACATTCCCTAATGATCGATTTTTTGTACGATTCGATCGACCAGGGTTTTGATGCTTGATTATGATGAATTTGATCGAAGGACAAGCATGGTCAACTGATCGATTGGCTGCTGATGAGTCTCTATGGAGATTCCTCAGTTGATCGACCCACTAGACCACTCAGTTGATTGGTCTTGCATATGGTGAAGATGTATTGAAGTTGGGTCAAGCAACCTAGGTATCCAGTCAGTTGACTCGCGCGTCATAGGGAGATTAGTAAATTTAGTGACAATTTGTCCTGAACCAGTCAATCAATTCACTTGGTGAGTAGATCGACCCATTTTCAGCTTAAGGGATTTCTCTTATGCCCTAGAAAATGATTTAGTGGCGAGACAATCAATTGACCAACCTTGTAGATCAAGGTTGGATGTGTCTTTGAGCCTTCTCTCTCTTTAAAAATTAATAATAGACATGGAGTGAGTCTTGATAACCCCCTTGGAGTGAACAAATGTAGTTCCCTATAAAAGAGGGAGAATTTCATAAAAATCCTAAATTTTCAAATAAAAACAATCAATATTTATTCAAGCTAAAAATAGGAAACAAGAAAGGAAAATTTGATGAATCTAAGCTAAAATATGCAATAAAACTGGGATGAATATTCATTCATAAAATAACCCCAGAACATTGTTTGTCCTAGAGTAACATATAATCAAAACAAGCTTAATACTACCAATCCATCATCTACTCTCTCTCTCTCTCTCGCTCTCTCTCTCTCTCTCTTGATATCACTTTTTATCCTTACCACTAAACATGGCAAAGTGACACCAATTTCCTAAAATCATAGAGTGCAACTTTCCGTATTCCCTAGACTTTGCTTTTGCAATCATGCTTCCATGTCAAAACTTGCAATTCGACAAATGCAATATCATTGATGCTTTAGATCATTCCACATAATTATATGAGATTCACCAAGGGATCCATGTTGAGTTGTGGAAGGAAGTATTTGAGGTGGTTTTACTGCCCTTGTGTGAAAAAGGAGTGAATGTGTGTATGGAAAGAACAATTTGTGAATATATCCTCTATTTGACTCGGGATTGCTTATTATTGTTGCAATTACATTGATTAAATTTCTTTAATTTTGTGGTTCATATTGACATATTTTCTTTATTGGTGGTACACCCGTATTACATAGGAGGGGTATCAAAGAAGCAGAGAGAGTGAGAGAGAGAGAGAGACAGTTCCACTACAAACTTTGGGCTTGGCAATTTTTTGTTTTTCTGATTGTTTTTGGCAGATGGAGGGGTAAGATGATGATGGAAGAAGTATAGAATAGGGCTGAACTTGTGCATCTCATATGTTATAATTTCGCATATAGGAACAATCTTAGGTATCAAATAAGTCTATCATGGAGCTTGCAAAATAATCACAATTCCACACAATGCTAGATGAACTATTAAGGGACACATTATATTTGATCTCATTCAGATCCATACATCTTTCCATAATTTCTAGGGAATCATGTTGATTAAGGTCCTAGATAGCATGATAGGTTCTAGAATTGTCCATTTATGAGATTATGTCATACACAGATTTACTTCATTCAAGGGGGTTATTGATGAAATGATGCTAATGAATGCAATGTAAATGAATATGGCTGACTAGATAATGGGTGTACTTTTTCTATAAAAAAAAATAAAAATGTCTATATTTAAGCTAAACTTTATGTTTGCATGCAATGAAAATATTCTAAAACTAAAAACATAAACTAAAGTAGTTGTGGGATGTGTGGAGTGAGATATAAACCACCCAATATCCATGTCAAACTTAGAACTTTGGTCATCATCGAGAAAACACTAGATTCAAAATAGAGCGTGAAAACTCTATGGAGTTCATCCAGGTGGACTTGGAAACCCAAAGAAGGTCCAGCAAAAAGGAATGTAGATAATGGTTGCAACTTCAAGCGGAAAAGTGCCATAGTGTTCCCAGTGATTGGATGGCCTTGACAACTCAGAGAGGCTTTATAGATGACTATAATAAAAAAAATTTCACCTCACAGTCCTTCTAATAAGATCCACTTATGCACCTTCATCAGTATAGGAAATGTATTATATGTGAGTGAATATGTAATAAAAGTCACATAATAGGAATAATTCCTATATGTAGTCTGCATGAGTAGCTCATCCAAGAAGAGTGGAGGTGGACTACCTTTTCCTGAGGCTAAGGTAGTGGGTGAAGAAACCATTGCGTGTAATGCCAACTATGCAGGGTCAAGAGGAGGATCTAGCTATGGTTTTTCCTCATCATCTAAATTTGCACGTAGGAGGACTGGTTCTAACATGGAATGAATTATTTCAACAGTAAAATCAGCATGATAATTAATTTTGTATGTTTGTGTATCCTCCTAAAAAAATCAAGCAATCAACACTAGGGTCAACGGGACAGTGGGGTTCATTGTTGACACAATATGGTACTCAAGTTCCTCCATGGCAATATGTACCCAAGTCATTTGTGGGTTTAGGAGGATCTAGAACATGAATATCATCATCATAGTCAAATAGTGGGGGTATGTGAGCTTCTTGTAGAGGTGGTGGCTATCCATCTAGAATTTTCATGTATGTAATCAAAATTGGATGTAGTGGAGTGTAAGCATCTTGCTAAGGAAGTCCCTCTTCATTATAATCCATGAAGTATGTTTTGGAGGTAAGTGGTTTATTACCATGAAAATGATCAACCAATGTTTTATAAATTCTTAATCAATCTTGACTATTGGATTCAAATTGTTACGTCATCCACAAAAATGGTGTCAAAATGTGATGTGTAGTGTTGCTACATGAAAAATTGTCCCAAGGCAATAAATCCTGAGTTTATCCTATTTCTACGTGCAATACTACTCACTTGCAAGTGTGCAAATCTTATTGCAATGTATCTACAGGGTCACACCCAACATACAACCTAATTAAAATATTATGATTAAATCTTAGATGTCAATATCAATATTTAGAATGGTTGGTTTATTTATGTATTAACTAATTGTGATTGAATGAAAAGAGCAAAAAAGGAAGAATGAATTAAGAATTAAAGATTCCATGGCATATGGATTTCACCATCATCGCCCACATAATCAAACTTCCCATTACAACTCGCTCAATTACAACTTTAGACAAGGATCAATGTAAATTCATACCCTTTTGGGATATAAAGAGCACAAGGATCAATTTCCTCATGGGCTTGAGGCTCGTTACCCACAAATCATTAACTAATTGTCCTAGGGAACCCCATTCTAGGATCTCATTCGGGGTTCAATGCTTCTAATCGACAATCTAATCCTAGATTTCATGATCTCTATGTCTTAGATTGTATTTAACATGCAAATTGATTTATCAGATCAAAGAACAAGTAAAAAATAATTGGAAAACAATCAAACTATCCATAAATAGACAAGTTTAATAATAATAAGAATGAAATATGGGAGACATGCCTACTCCTAGTGCCCGTGAAAAGATATTACTTGCTCATGTTTATGGGAATTACACAATTATAAATAGGAGAAGACATAATCATGTCACAGAAGATGGAGAGAAATAATTCCAAGATCTATAGTATTAGATATTTGCTTCTATAACAGTAGATCTGATGATCTCCACAAAGAAGACAATGCCCCTCTATCACTTTGCTACTTGCTCCAAAAAATGGATTAGGACATTGAGTAATAGCCCTTTGTCATTAAGGTATGTCACTCTTATATAAAGGGAAACTTTGATCCTATCATATCTGACTTTATATGGGTCTACGATGCCTTTCAAAAATAGCATGTTCCATATCGGTTGATCTATAGTAATACTAGGTTGATCAGTTGGCTTTTAGTGTTGCATGGTTTGATTTATAGTCGACTGACTCATCACATGAGTCAATTGATTGAGGTCTTGGTGTTTTCTTTTGTTGAATTGTCATTCAATCAACTGGCATGAATAACCAATTGGTTGGTTGTTGATGACTCTATCTGGAGATTTCTTAGTCAGTTAACCCCCTGAGCCAGCCAATGAGTTAATATTGGCTTTTGTGGGGATGTACTAAAGTCGGATCAAGTGACTGGGGTATCTATTTGATTGATCAGGGTATACACTCGATCGACCCTTGGGTCATGAGGAGATCAGTAAATTCTATGACAATTTGTCCAAAATTAGTTAATCGGTTCACTTGGTGAGTCTATCGACCCACTTGTAGCTTGAGGGACTCCTCTTGTGGCTTGGCCAACTGATGGACTGGTGAGACTAGTCGATGGACTTACCTTCTAGATCAAGATCGAATGTATCCTTGAGCCTTCAATCTCTTCCAAATTTGGGAATTGAGACATGGAATGGGTTGATGAATTCGTTGGACCGAATCAGTGTATTTCCATTCAAAAGAGTGAGGATTTCCATAAAAATACTAAATTTGTAAGTAAAGTAATCCAAATCAATTCAAACATAGAAATTGGAAATAAGTGATGAAATGTTAAAGAATATAAACGAAAATATGGAATCAAAGTGGGATGAATACTCACTCATTATGAATCATACCCCATAAAAGAGGAAAATATGATGTTCATCAGTGAACATTGGCATGTGTATATAATGGGAATTCTGCAAAAATAATAAAATGGAATAGTAATTAACAAATCAAGGTTCCAAATTATATATATATATATATATATATATATATATCCAAATGGGTGTTGAGCAATTATTAATGCCAAAAAGTAATGAGGTAGTTTGTTTATAGATGATAATCATTAAGGATGAAGTTCTTGACTTTTAAACAATTTCTCAAACATGAAAAAATAAAATAGATGTTGATTACAATAAAAACTATCATAATCTAGAAAGTAGGGTAGGAACCCAATAAATTTCAAACAAGGGTAGGATAATAAAACCTCAGTGTCAAATAAATATGGCATGGTAGTGGAATAAAATATGAGTGTTGTGTAGGAGGAATAAAACCTCAATGACTAAATATATCACATGTGGTATAAGGAATAAAACGCAATTCTGGGAAGGGGAATAAAATGAATGCCTAAAATATGGTGTATCTACTTATATATATGAGTAGTCCAATAACAAATGAAAAATAGTGTAGCCAAGAACATCAATTCACTCTAGATTGTATTCATGTACTAAAAAGGGATGAGATATCCATGGCGTAACAAGTGGGGTTAAAGGATACATAAATAAATAGAAAACAATTTCAATGCATGATAATAGAGAAAGATATAACAAAATGGATATTTAAAATAAGATTTTCTAAAATAAATACAAAGATTCAATTTAGGGTATCATGTCTCCATAAAAAAACTTAGGGTTAAAGTCAACAAATAGAAAAGAGAAAGGAAATTAATTGATTTCTCAACAAGAATCAAAGAATGCAATAGACCCCATTCACCATCCTAAAAGCATTCATGGTCCTAGTTCCAAAACATGGTCTTGATTCACCCATTTAACATTTATATATAGAGAAAGTTAAAATATCAATAAACTTGAAAACCCTAAAAATCACCTTTTTATGTTTATTGAATTAGGTAACAAAAACTATTCTATGACACATATTATATTCATAATTAGGAAATATGTTTGCTTAATCTAATTTAGAAGGTATTTATTGTGAATTTTACAAGCTTTGGTAAATTAAAAAATCTTAAAAAGCACATATTTAATATATTGGAATTTTGTATCCAATTTTTTTACAATCATACAGATAATATTTTCTGATTCCATGACATATTTTACTTTTTTACTTCCAAATAATTAGTTTTAGATTTTTTAAGTTTATATTACTTGTATCTTATAAATGAAAAGCAAATTAAAAAGACAATAATGTCCCTAAATCACATGCTTCTACCATATCTATGTGTTAGGGCAATATCATAAAATTAATGATCTTAATGTCGCATGTTTAACATAGAAATGAGAGGGAGGCCAAAATATAACTTGTGGTCTGGAGAGAAGACATGTAAGGAAAAAATAGTAACTTGAGAGGAATCTTATACAACAAACAAAACACGAGAAAAAAAAACCTGGAGCTTGACTTTCTTATCAAAACCTGGGATTTGTCCAACCTCATCACAAGATAACAACTCTAGCAGACTTAAGAGATCACTATGAGGTTGACAAACCAAAACTTGGGTGAGAATGACATCAGAATGATCAATTACAATATAGACCTATAAAGCACCAAATGAGGTAAGGGAGATATTACCCATGTGGAGTCTAGGGGGCAAGGGTAGATTCTCTAACATCAATTGGTCACCACCTACCATCCACATACCTCATTGGTTTCCCATTCCTCCATCTTATACCACGAACCAATAATTATCTAGGGTTTTCTTCATTCCATACTATCGCTTCATGTTTTTCATCTTGGAAGAGTAAGGTGCATTGCTTGCTACAACAAGAGGTAAGGAAACAATATTTATCAAATCTCATGGATTTTTCCTCTTCTTCTCTCCTTTCTTTTTCTTGTTTTAGTATCATGTGCAGCTAAGCCCCCTTGGTGGGCCATTTTGGGGAAATATGTTCCTTTGATGCATGTAATTGGGGATTATTCATGTGAAATGTTTTATATTGCTTATCAATGCCATTTTATGCTTGTTCACTCTCCCTGTCTCTTTCTTTGGTTGTTTGAGATATGGTAACACCTAGGGTATAGAGAGTATAATGATTTTGGGATTTTTGATGGAAACCTCTTAAGCTCCCTATAAGAATGTTAGCTAGTTTTCCCTTCTTCCTCTACACTATCCCTATGTGTGAGATCTAAGTGTCTATGTATGGATATACTCTCTCTCTCTCTTGCCAAGGAGCATGTCTAGAGGTTGGATAGGGAATACCTGATGTGGCTTTTACTACACTAACAAATTCACCTAGGGCTGAAATTCCTAAGTTTTTACCAAAACCTTATGCAATAGTACCACCCGCAAGCGGACATGTCTTATTGCAATATTGTTAAGAGTCGAATCCCAAGGGATAACATTTTTCAGAACCTCGCTAGTCATATCTAGTTGAATCAAAACAAATATTTAGAATCGAGAGTTGATTTGGGTTTATATAAACAAATGGTGAGGAAAGTAAAAGAGTGGGATTAAAACTGAGTCTAGATTAATGATGGGAATCATTGAGGTGTAACCAGTTTTAACCACCAGTACTCATGCAAACACATCCAGGCAAGATACAACTATCCAAATGGAGTAAGCAAAACTATCCATTAGGAAATAGAGTTTGCATAAGCATCTTTGTAGGCGCGATGTCTCGTTACCCACAGATCATGCACTTACTACTCCGGAGATATCCCTTTGGAAGTTCTCATCCGGGCAACAACTATGTTAATCGATATTCAAATACTAAGTATTGAAGTTCTCGCAACATAAGAATATAATAGATTATGCAAGACAGGTGATCAATCCACAAAGCACGCATTAAACAATTAACAACAAAATGGAAAGTTATATACAAGCCATGAAATATTATAAAATGGGCATGTAAGAACGGGCAGAGGGGCTAGTCCCCACACCTCAACAAAATGGACTACTCTCTCCTCATGATAGAAACAAAAAGAACAAGCGAGAGGGAAGATTCTATCATCGTCATGGTGAAGGAGATGGTCGTGGCTCGGTGGAGTAACGGTCCTCTACTCGACAACGAGGAAGATCTGGAGGAGGAGTGGAAGATAACCAATGGCAAGTGAGGATGAACTTCTCTCTCCTTCTTCCTTCTCTTCTAGCATTCTTGATTATAAGATATTGAGTAATGGATGGTTGATGGTGGAGGGTGCTACAGATTTGAACTCCCACCACTTTCATGGCTAGAAGATAGATCTGGATGGAGTGGAGATGGCAGTGCAACAAGGACATGACAGAGGCGTCGATGGTAGCAGAGATCGTCTTCCTTGATTGGGAACAGAGTGGCAGCCTATCAACATGGATGGAACGAAAGTGATGCCTCAAATGAAGGAGGGGGTTGTCTATTTATAGGCTCAAATGAAGGAGGGGGTCGCAACACTTGTCGCAGTCACAAAACATGTCATGCTCATGACTTTTGCTATCTTCATGACATCTGTCTCGGTCGCAACCATGTCTCAGTCGCGACTTCATCTTGGTGCTTCGGTCATGACACCCTTTGGTGTTGTAGTAGTGACATTTTTTTAGGCGTTATAGTCATGACATCTTTAGGTGTTGCGGTCGCGACGTCAGTAGTGGCCGAGATGCCTGCCGCATCCGCGACACTTGTCTCGGCCGCTGCACTTGTCGCGGTTGCAAATTTTTGGAATAAACCCACCCCCGTGGGGGGTATTGCTATGGGTCAATGGGCCTATGTTAATGAAACCTCTAACTGATTTAAATGCTTTCTAATGAAGGGAATGGCCATCTAATGAACTGACTAGCAGGACCACCATCTCCTAAGCTGGTGCACTTAGTGTGATTCTTAATCCTACAATGGAGACCAATGAATTTGATCACAACCTTAAACAATCATATGAAACTGAGGAAAAATATATATGAGCAGATTTAGGGGGTATATGAGAGCTTTCAGTGCAAAACTGGGTGAAAAATGGCAACTAAAACTAAGATGAATATACGTTCATCAAAACACCCTAAACTTAATCGTTTCTCATCCTTGAGTAGCACAAAGTCTGAAATAGTCACCAAACAAATTCGTTCAACTCTTGTGATTACCTCGTCTTTGCATCACATTTGTTTCTTTGTTGCAATGTATGGCTGAGCATCTCAACTTCTTGGGATCATTGAGCACATCTTACTATATCTTTGTTCCCAAGTTCATTCCCAAAAGCACTTCCTCCCTACGTTCTCCAACACCAGGCATGCCTAAGAGCTTGTATGAGTCTAGAGATACCCTCAAAACAACAAGTGTTCATATGATCTGACACTAGTATTTTTCATGAGTGTGGAAAAAATGAGACATTCATTGTGCTTGTAGGTGGAAAAGGGAGTGAAGGGGGTTATGGAAGGAAGTAGTAAATATCTCCTCTATTCGACTCAAGATTTTTATTATATGGTATCAATTACATTGATTGCAACTCTATTTTTTAATGTGAATCTCCCATCTATTCAACTTGATATTGCATTTTTGTGTGTGTGCACATTAACATCTTTTCTTTTATTTCTTTTTTCATTTTGGTGATGCACCCCTATTACATAGATAGGGGTATGGAAAAAGAAAATAAAGAGACAGGTTGTGTGCCACCCCGAACTTAGGGTTTGGTACTATTTTCATGGCTCTTTTTATGGATGGAGGGGTATGAAGATGGTAGAAGAAGTGTAGAAGAGAGTTCAGATCATAATGCAACTTGATTTACAATTCAGAGTACTGAGTTGTTCTCCTTATCATACTATGCTCAAATAATGACTTGATGGGGATCCAGTGGAGATTCCATGATATTGTTCCACTAGTCAGTTAGGAAGCATGATGTGTTTGATCCCTCTCAGTTCGATAGATACTCGCCATCTTTTACTGAAGGATCATGATGTTAGGATTCACAAGATTCAAATGGTAATTCCTAACCATTGGCTAGTTTCAGAAATTGTCCCTCTTGAGGATTTGCTTCGAATAAGGAGGGTATAATGATGCAAAATTACATGGTAAAATAAACTAGCCGACTAGTTAACGACTTTGATTGAAATAAATGCATCAAACGTTCATCAAGTTTTTGTGCAAAACTACTTCGAAAAATTAAAATTTTGGAAATTTTGGTCCAAATTGCAATGATGGAAGTCTGAAATGGATATGTATGGGTGGAAAGTGGAGTACGTACCACCCACCTCCACCCCGAACTTAGAAATTTGCTCATCTCGAGCAAACTCTAAATCTGAGATGGAGGGAAAAATCATGCATGTTGGACCACCAAATGTGGTTGTGTTCCTCTCAGCAACGTGTCCATCTAAAATCTCAAAAATGAAAACTATTAAAACTTAATATTGCATCTTGCGATGCATTATCAACTGGGTAAAAAATTGTCTAATTCATAATTGAAATTAAAAGCTAAGGTAAGGATCGGGTTGCTTCCCGAAAGTGCCTTTGTTTTATGTCATTGACTCGACATGCTTCTCTCAATTTTCTGATAGATATACTGGTTTGGAAAGATTTAGTGATGCTTCAATGCTCCTGTTAGCTATGGTGAAATATCTCTTCAAGCGTTGGCATTTTCTACAAACTCGCCTGACTTTTCACTCCATAAAATGAAGGCACGATGTGGGTAGATGCTCTTGACAATGTATGGTCTGGACCGGCAAGAACGGAGTTTCCTTGGGAACAATCTTAGTCCCGAGTTAAACAGTAGGACTTGGTCTCCCACTTGTATGTCTTTCCTTTTCATATGACCATCATGCCATAATTTTGTGCATTTTTTGTAGATTCGTGCATTCTTGTAGGCTATCATTCGAAGTTCTTCCCGCTCCTGAAGTTGTAGAATCTTGCCTTGGCCAGCTTTCTTCATGTTGAAATTCAGTTGTTTGATTTCCCACCAAGCTTTGTGTTCAAGTTCTATGGGAAGGTGACATGATTTTCCATAGATTAATCTAAAGGGTGTTGTTCCAAGAGGAGTTTTGAAAGTAGTGCTATAGGCCCACAAGGTGTCATTAATTTTTAATGACCAATCTTTTAAGTTGTTACTCACTATCTTTTCCAGGATGGCTTTGAGTTGACGGTTTGACACCTCTACCTGTACACTTTTTTGTGGGTGATAGGGGGAATCTACCTTGTGAGGCACACCATATTTTCTCAACATAGCCTTAAAACTTCTTTCTAGAAAATGAGAACCCCCGTCGGATATCATAGTGTGTGGAACTCCAAAATGGGGAAGGATATTATCTCTGAACAGATTGATAATAGGTTTAGAGTTTCCAGTGATGGTTGGTATTGCCTCTACCCATTTAGAGACATAATCAACTACAACTAAAATGTAGCAAAATCCATACGAGGATGGGAATGGGCCCATGTAGTCCACTCCCCATACATCAAAAATCTTGACCTCCTGCTAGAGCTTAAGGGGCATCTCATCTCTTTTTGTAATGTTACATGCCCTCTAGCATTTGTCACATGACAAGACAAATTTGTAGGCATCCTTGGATATGGTTGGCCAAATGAAGCCACATTGTAGAACCTTCAAAGCAATTTTCTTAGAACTCATATGGCCTCCAACAGGGCCTGAGTGGCATTGCTCTAGAACAAGTTGAGCTTCTTCCTCACGGATAAAACATCTGTAGATACCATCAACACAGAGCTTGAAGAGGTACGGCTCATCCCAGTGATATTGCCTCACATCGTGCATGAATTTCTTCAGTGCAACACCAGTGCATTCAGGGTGGAGGACACCAGTCGCAAGGTATTTCACATAGTTTGCATACCAAGGGGCAACTTCTAAAGCTTTCATGAGCTGGTCATCAGGAAGAGAGTCATTGAAAGGGATCATTTCAATGTCTAGGGTGTCAATTCAGATCAAGTGATCTACCATGACATTCTCAGTGCCTTTCTTATCTCTTATCTCAAGATCAAATTCTTGCAAGAGGAGAATCCACTTGATTAGCCTAGGTTTTGCGTCTTTCTTTGTAAGGAGGTAACGAATTATAGCATGATTTGTGTAGATGATGGCCTTTGAACTGATGAGGTAGGATCTAAACTTGTCAAAGGAATACACAACTGCTAAAAGTTCCTTCTCAGTGGTTGCATAGTTCCTTTGAGCTTCATCAAGGGTCTTATATGCATAGTAGATTACATAATGTTTCTTCTCTATATATTGGCCCAAAATAGTGTTGTTTGTGTAATCATTGGTGTCACACATTATTTCAAATGGGTGCTCTCAATATGGAGCTATGATGATAGGGGTTGATGTAAGGGCATGCTTAACATCATTGAAACTCTTCATGCATTCTTCATCAAATTGGAAATCAACATCCTTTAGTAATAAGTTTGTCATAGGCTTGGTTATCTTGGAGAAATCCTTTATAAACCTTTTATAAAATCCTACATGACCAAGAAATGAGAAAACCTCTCTTACATTAGTTGGGAGACTGTGTTTAGAGATCACTTCGATCTTTGCCTTGCCTACTTTGATACCTCGATTGCTGACCCTTTGGTCGAGTACAATGCCTCCCTTTACCATGAAATGACATATCTCCCAATTTAGCACTAGATGTGCTTCTTCGCATCATTTAAGGACCATGGAGAGGTGCTTTAGGCATGAGTCATATGAATCCCCATAAATAAAGAAATCATCCATGAAAACTTCCACAATAGTTTCAGTGAGTCCAATGAATATGGCTGTCATGCAACGCTGGAAAGTGGCAGATGCATTACAAAGCCCGAAAGACATCCTTCTAAAGGAATATGTTCTAAAGGGCAAGTGAATGTTGTCTTCTCTTGGTTATCTGGATGTATGGGAATTTGATAGAATCCAGAGTAACCATCGATATAGCAAAAATATTCCTGGTGAGCCAATCTCTCTAAGACTTGGTCTAGGAAAGGCATCAGGAAATGATCCTTACGTGTGACCTTGTTTAATTTCCTATAATCGATACACATCCTCCAGCCAGTGATTGTTTGAGAGGGGATGAGTTCGTTATTTTCATTTTATATCACAGTAGGTCCACCTTTCTTTGGGACAACATGTACAAGAATTACCCATGGCGAGTCAGATATAGGATAGATGATTCCTGTAGTGAGCAATTTGATGACTTTAAGGCAGACTACCTCTTTCATATTTGGATTCAACTTCTGTTGATGTTCGATAGTAGGCTTGTGGTATTTCACCATGGGGATTCTTTGCATGCAAAGTTCTTGACTGACCCCAGTGAGGTCACTCATTTTGTATCTTAGGGCCTTTCTTCTTTCCCTTAAGTATGTCAGGAGTTTATCTTCTTATTCAGACATTAGGTCAGAACTTATGATAACTGGGAAGACCTTGAGATCATCTAGAAACACATACTTTAATCTCTCAGGTAGGGGCTTCATTTTGGGGGCCTTTAGTTTCTTGCATAGCCCTTCAATTACATGTACCGCCTTGAGTTCCTCAAACTTAGCTTCAAGATATTCTTCTGCAACGTTGAGGTGGAGAACACAATTCTTTACTTGTTTGTCAATGGAGTCATAAGCAGTTGGGTTTGTTAGAGCTACTTCTAAAGGGTCGTCCGATTCATGATTCTCTTGCACGAGGAGTGACATTTTCTCTATGAAATCAATCAAATGGACTTCTTCTTACATGTTTTGTATTCACATACTTTCAAAAACTTTGAACTCGAGTATTTCTTTCCCCAGTCCGAGGAGTAAGGTTCCTACTTCAACATCAATCAAAGATCTCACAGTGGCAAGGAACGGATGGCCAAAGACAAGAGGATATCTGGAGTCCTCTTTTATTTCCATGATGACAAAGTCAAATGGGACATAAGAGTCCTTGCCTACCTTGACTGGGATATCCTCAATGATTCCCAAAGGGAGAGTCATAGAATTGTCTACAAGTTGTGTAGTCATACAAGTCAGAGAAGTTCTACAAACCCTAGCCTCGTTGCAATGGCTAAGTGGCATGCTAGAGATGCTAGCACTGAGATCAGCTAATCCCTTCTTAGATGTGGATTCGCCGATATGGCACAAAATCCTAAAAGATCTTGGGTCTTTTTGCTTCTTGGGCATTTTTCTCTGAATAATATCTGAGTTGTTCTTTCTAATTTGACTGTCTCATATTCCTCAGTTATATACTTCCTTATGAGCGTGATTTTAAGTACTTCGTCTAGGATGGTATCTCTTCCAACACATCAAGAAAGGGTATATCAACATGAAGCTTCTTTATTGCTTCCTTGAACTTCATGAAATGAGTTTCGAGCCTAGTATACTTTAGTAGAGCTTGGAAAGGAGGATGAGGCTTGTATACTGGTAAAACTGGCTCATGCTTGTCTTCTGTTTCTACAATGATAGGTTTCTCAGAACCTACTTTGTCTACCTTATCAGTCATCAACAGTTCTTTCAGTTGAGATTCAGGTACTTTAGTATCTTGGACAATCATGAAGACATCCTCGTCTGTAACTACCACATGCGTCTTGACAAGAGGATCAGAATAGTCCTTTCCATACCGAGTGGAAACAACTATTAGTTGATGAGGATGTTTAGGATTGTTCTCTAGTTGGCCAACAAAATCTCCAACAGATGGCTTGAGGCTAGCTGAAAGTTGAGCTAGTTGGGATTTAATAGGCTTCTGATGGCCTTGCTGATTTGCTATCATAGTCTGTTGTGACTGTAACATCTTCTCAATGGTTAACAATTTGTTGTCAGAAAACAAAGGACTGGCTTGTTGTCCTTATTGTAGTTGTTGATGTGGGATTTGGTTGAGATTCTGGAATAGAGAGGTGCTTTGACACTGGTTGTAATTTTTGTTCTGAAAGTTGCCCCTGAAGTTCCCTTGATTCATGAAATATTATTGTTGATTATACTGGAATCCCAGCGGGCCTCTTTGTCGATTATCTAAACCGAGTTGTTGTGAGTTTTTTGTTCTCGAATAATTTCCATACTAAAAACCTAGACATGTTTTGATTTTGATTATAATACCCTTGACTAAGGATAGTGTGGATGGCATTCAGATTTTGCGTCTCACCATTATCTCCTTGGGCACAAGCATTGCCCATAATGACATCGTAGAGAATATTACAGGCTAGCGTAGAATGATTAGTGCCTTTACACGTTTCACAAAAAGGTGACACTGACTTGACTTGCTCTTGTTGTCGAGGGGGCGAGCACCTCCTTTCATAGGCATTGAAAGACGATTCGAGGTTGTCTTGCTTGGCAACTAGTATCTTTCGAGACTTGGCGATAGACTTGTACTCAGGACTACTTTCTGCCATAGCTACCTTCACCACTCCTTTTCCTACGGATCTACCCCAGTTGGCTTGATTTTCAGCTCCAAGGGTGACAACTTTCATGCGTTGTCATAACTTTAACACATGAAGTTTCCTCTAGTTGAGGAGTCTAAAAACTTCTTGATATCATCATCCAAACCCCTATAAAAGATTTCAATGAGATGATTATTAGGTATGCCATGGTGTGGACACTTGTGTAGTAACTCATTGTATCTTTCCCATGCTTCTTCGAGGGTTTCACCAGGGACCTACAAAATTGTGTTATCTGGCCCCTAATATCATAGGTGAGGGAAGGATGGTAGAATTTCTCCAAGAAAACATTTTGAAGTTGTTTCCAAGTTGTGATGGGGTCGCATTGTAAGAAGTTATACCAACTCATGGGTCTATCTGCAAGAGAATATTTGAAGAGACGGAGTCTGATGGCTTCATCTGTAACTCCATTCTACTTTGTCATAGCGCATAAATCTATGAACACGAAAAGATGTTCTTGACTATCCTCGCCTTGCTTACCATAGACAGGGTTGTTTTGAAGGAGTGTAATCCAATGTGTCTTGATCTCAAAGTTTGGAGCAGTGATGGGAGGAGGTTGTACTGGGTGTTGAACGTCAGTAGCCTTAGGGATTGAGAACCCTCTAAGGTTGTACTGAGTGTTGAGCTGTTGCTTGAGATGCCTGGATCTCCTCTTGAACCACAGCTTGGGCTTCTTACAAAAGGCTTTCACTTTGTACATTAAGGGCTTTAGCTACCCTTTGGGAAATTTCCTCCTCTTATGCCATCCTATCTTAGTTATCTCTACTCTAATGATGAAAAGTTCATTCTATATCTGGGTCAAAGCTAGTTGCAAGGCCGGTGTTATTGGAGCATGGCATGACTAGTCTTTGGGGTACCTGGGATGGAAAGATATTTCGGGAGTCAGATGGACGGAGTAGAACCAAATTTAAGTATATGATCAATAATATCAAAAGTGAAATTAAAATCCTAGATTAGTCTCAATAGAACTATATTTAACTAGATGATTTTATTGTCCCCGATAATTGTGCCAGAATTTGACGTGGCTTTTACTGCACTAACAAATTCACCTAGGGATGAAATCCTTAAGTTTTTATCAAAACCTTGTGCAATAGTACCACCTGCAAGTGGACGGGTCTTATCACAGTATAGTTAAGGATCAAATCCTAAGGGACAACGTTTTTAAGAACCTCGCTAGTCGTATCTAGTTGAATCAAGACTAATATTTAGAACCGAGAGTTGATTTGGGTTTAGTTAAACTAATTGTGAGGAAAGTAAAAGAGAAGGATTAAAACTAAGTTTAGATTAATGATGGGAATTACTGGGGCGGAACGGGGTTTCACCACCACTAAACATGCAAACTCATCCAAACACATACAAGAAAGATACAACTATCCAAATGGAGTAAGTAGAACCACCCATTAGGAAATAGAGTTTGTGTAAGCATCTCCGTAGGCTCGATCTCTCATTCCCCACTGATCAGCACTTACTACTCCGTAGAAATCCCTTTGGAAGTTCTTATCTGGGCATAAACCATGTTAATCAATATTCAAATCCTAAGTATTGAAGTTCTCGCAACATAGGGATATAATAGATCATGCACGACAGGTGATCAATCCACAAAGCATGCATTAAACGATTAACAATGAAATGGAAAGTTATATACAAGCCATGGAATCTTATAAAATGGACATGTAAGCACGGGCAACGAGGATAGTCCCCACACCCCAATGAAATGGACTACTCGCTCCTCATGATAGAAACAAAAGGAATAAGGGAGAGGAAAGATTCTGCCATGGTCATGGTTAAGGAGATGGATGTAGCTCGGTGGAGCAACAATCCTCTACTCAATGATGGGGAAGATCTGGAAGAGGAGTGGAAGAGCACCAACAACATGTGAGGATGACCTTCTCTCTCTTTCTTCCTTCTCTTCTTGTGATCTTGATCGCAGGAGATGGAGAAGTGGATGGTTGATAGCAGAGGGTGCTACAGATCTGAACTCCCACCACTTTCGTGGCTAGAAGATAAATCTGGATGGAGTGGAGATGGTGGTGCAACAAGGACACCATAGAGGCGTCGATGGCAGTGGAGATTGTCTTCCTTGGTTGGGCACAAAGCGGAAGCGTGTCGACATGGATGGAACAGAAGTGATGCCTCAAATTAAGGAGGGGTTCGTCTATTTATAAGCTCAGATATGGAGAGTACCAACTTATTTGTCTCAGTCATGACACTTGTCTTGGTCATGACTTTTGCTATCTTCATGACATATTTCTCAGTCGCAACCATGTCTCATTCGCAATGTCATCTTGGTCCTTCGGTCATGACACCCTTTGGTGTTGCGGTGGCAACATTTTCTTAGGTGTTGTGGTCACTACATCTTTAGGTATTGCGGTTGCTACATCTTTAGGTGTTGTGGTCACAATGTCAGTAGTGGCCGAGACGTCTGTCACAGACGTGACACTTGTTGCGGTTGTGAGGCTTGTCCCGACCGCAACACTTGTCGCGATTGTAACCTTTTGGAATAAACCCACCCCCACAGAGGGGAGGATATTTATATGGGTCAATGGGCCTACGTTGATGAATCCTCTAACTGATGAGGATGCTTTCTGATGAAGGGACTGGCCATTGAAAAATAGGGTCCAAATTATCAAAAGTTCCTTGGGCCCGCTAGTCGGTTAGCGGGACCACTGTCTCCTAAGTTGGTGCACCTAGTGCGACGCTTAATCTTTCAATGGAGACCAATGGATTTAATCAAAACCTTAAACAATCATATGAAATAGAGTAAAATTATATATGAGCATATTCAGGGGGTATATGAGAGC
Organism: Alisma plantago-aquatica; assembly: GCA_963693085.1. Lineage (NCBI taxonomy): Eukaryota > Viridiplantae > Streptophyta > Magnoliopsida > Alismatales > Alismataceae > Alisma > Alisma plantago-aquatica. Next base: position 714,768,571 of record OY856409.1, on the reverse strand, counting down.
TTTCAGTGCAAATTGGGCCAAAAATGGTGGCTAAAACTAAGATGAATATGCATTCATCAATACCAGGTGATGAAACACCCTCCTATTACTTATACAATCCCATGCCAACAAGTAGGTGAGAAGACACATGTTTAGAATCCTACGCTAGGGTTGATCTAGGCCAAGGATTATCTATCCTCTATACAATTGAGCCTCATAAAATTAGATAGGAGGTGATAGGGACTAGTTCCGCTATATAAACCCTATCCCACACATGTCCATGTTGTAGGTTAGGAATCTAATCTCATCCTCTTATGCTTGTTTGGTTTTACGACACTATCTATTGGATCATTTCATGAATATAAATGCCAACTGCATAGTTGACTAGTGAAATACCCCCAAATGACCCAATATCTTTTATCATTTCAAAAACCCTAGCTTTCTCAAATATTAGTTAGTTGTGCTTGATTACTTTCTTAATTGCTTGTTAGTTTTTGGTAGAAGATTGATCCTTGTTCTTAGTTGTTTGTGCTAGGTTTTTGTAGTTGATTTCTTAGTGTAGTATGCTTGCCTTGCTAGTGTAATTGTTAGTTTACTGTAGCTAATTGCTCCTTCTTTCCATCTATAGCCTAGTTTAGTGCAATTGTCTTCTTTCTTAGTGTAAATGTCACTTACTCTTTTTTTTAGCCTATTAGATTAAATTGTTAGGGTTAATATAGGTTTTTTTACTGTTATGTTCTCTTGCATGATCTTTAGTGTAACCAACTCAACCCCCAATTCAACGCTAAAAACCCTAACCCTTCACTCTTGAAACCTAAAGAAACAACATAATTCTATTTCCTTCTCCATTCCATGTAGATTTGACCCTAACTTACCACATTTCTATAATACATCCCAAGTCCATGGGCTTCTAGATCATTTATATAGAGCATGTTGACTAGAATAATTTGTAAGTTGTGGTGATGCATCAAGCTTTCTAGTGTTGTTTTTGTCAAGGAGCGATGTTTTAGACCTACCTAACTGGTTCATTTTGACCTTTTCTACTATCCTTAATCATTGATATTTTGTATTCTTTGTTACAATTTTGCATTTACTATATCCAACTTGCTTCTCTTTTCTTGGTTGTGTGTTGTGCATGTGAAAATGCATGTTTGTTAAATTCTCCATATCTATTGAGTCTTTCTTTGAAGACCATGGCATAGGTAGGATAAGGCTAATAAGTCGACATCCTAGTAGAATAGCAAGATATGGAGGATAGAAATGTAGTACCTCCACCACCTCACAATGGTCATGAGGATGAATACCATTCTAATAATCCAATTCCACCTCCTCTAAGGCCTCTACGACTAAGTCATGTCACACAACCACGCTTTGCCTATTGCTACAAGGGTGGATCAACTGTTGGTGCAAGCCTTCTCCATTTGTTGATTCTAGTGGGGTAGCTTCCTACTTTCTATGGTTTGGAGAATGAGAATCCCTGCAAGCATATAGATGCCTTCTTGGAGTCAATCTCTATGTCCCACACTCTGATGGCCACATGATAATATATGCCTTACTCTATTTTTGTTCTCTCTGAAACACAAGGCTAAGGGGTGGTATTATTCAAAAACTAAAGTGATGACTTGGGGATCCACGAAGAATCAGTTTCTCAGAAGTTCTATCCAACTGACAATTTCACCCAAATGAGGAGGAACATCACTTCATTTAGCCAAAAAGATAATGAGCACTTCCACAAGACTGGATTTTTTTTGAGAGACTGTCCCATCATGAGGTACCTCTATAGGAGCTTGTGTAGTTTTTCTACTCCTGATTGTCTCAAATGGGTCAAATTATGGTGGACTCATCTAGAGGAGGTGCTTTCATGGCCAAAATCCTTGGAGAACCATGGAATCTTCTTGAGCATTTGGTTGAAAATTCTAGCGACATAATATCAAGTGCAAAGAATAATTATGATAGGATTATCAACATTTCTCCAAAAACTCCCACTTCAAATGTTTCCATACCACAAATGATGAAGATTATAGTTGACATGAAGAATGTCATGAATGTTGAAGTGGGAGGCATTTCAATAAATTATGTGTTATCCATTGAGTCCCTTGATGAAGAAGTGATAGAAATTCAATCATTTGGTAACTGAGGTATAAATTCCCCTACGTCTCAATCATACTCCCCTAGCGGAGAAACCATCCTAAATTCTCTTAGAGACAACAAGTAGGTAATTCACAATGGAATCCATGCCAACACACCAAGGGCACAAATATAGTTCAAATTTGAAGATAAACTTCTTGGGAGGTTGAGAATTCTTTATGAAGTCAAAAAGGTCGTTCCATCTCAAGGGCATGACATTAGTAGCCTTGAGAAAGGGCTAGAACAACTATCCTTATCACTTGCACATGGTGAAGAAGGGAGATTTCCTTCCAAACCTATGGTGCGACCTAACAAGGTTAGAGGTAAAATGGGTGTTCCTAAAAACACCTATTGACCAAGATAAATGCAAGTGTAGCCTTTGCAACAATATCAAGGCCCTACTAACCCTCATTCACCCCCATATCCACATGCACAATATAAGTACCAATTTTCTCCACCTCCACAACAACCACCTCACAAATCCTGACAAATCCCTCCACATCAACATGTCTAACAACCGAATATCCTTCAAAATCATCCTAAACAACAATATCAAAGGCCACTCTTCCTCCTCCACATAAACAACGAGATCCCCTCCTTCACAAGAGAAAGTGAAAATTTTTAAAGTTCTAAGGAGCAGCAAGACTCTTTTAGAAGCCACATGCTCAAGTGTGTAGTGATACAACAATAGATGATCAAATTGATGATGTGATGCCACACCAACTTCCTATTGATATCATGATTCATAAAAGCCCTGCTGTTGATCCTATTGTTCCTATTGTGATTTTGTTTATTGATGGATTTGTTATTGTTGGGGGAAGTGAATAAAACCCCCCTTTTAGATGCTCTAGAGGATCAATCTGCCACCACAAGAAAGAAGAAGCATAATAATGATATCTCTAAAACTTCAAGAAACTCCGCATCAACATTCCACTGTTCAATGAAATTAAGCAAATCCATTCTAATGCAAAATTCTTGAAAGACGTGTGTACTTTTAAGAGGAAGATAGTTGGGAAGATGCCCGAAAGGTGAAAATTAGATAACAAGTCAACTCTATTTTGTAACATGCTCTTCCTACCAAGAGGAAGGACCTCATGCACCCATAATTCTATTTAACATTAGTGACCTTTGCATTGACCAAGCTCTTCTTAACTTGGGTTTAAGTGTAAATTTGATACCATATTTTGTGTATGTCAAGTTGGATTTGGGTCATCTAGATCTTGCAGTTTGCACTCTTCAACTAGTTGATCAATTAGTGTAGGTCCCTTGTGCTCAAGTGAGTGATGTGCAAGTAAATATTGATGATGATACAAGTGCTTTATCCCATGTTGATTTAATCATCCTTGATATAGAAAAATACTATAGAATAATTCCCATAATCTTGGGAAGGACGTTCTTAGCCACTTTCATTGTGATTCATGTGAGGATTCGTACCATGTATGTGACTTCCATGTACTTGAAGATCAGGATGAACATCTTCAAAGCATTTTCCAAAACGGAAGTAACACATGGTACTAAAGAAGATTGTTATTTTCTTAATTGTCTGGATGAAATTATAGAAGAATGTCTACCTACATGGATTGAGACCGCCACCAAAGGTAGATATCTTAAATTGATATTAGAATTTCTTAAGGAACCAGATGAATGTATACTCATTCTTGGGGGATGTAGGTTTCTATTGTTGTTTCATCAAGGATTTTAGAAATATTTCTCACACTATGTGCCACCTTACATAAAAGGATATTGAGTTTCACTTTGATGATAAATGTGTAAAAAAAATTTGATGATTTGAAGTCAATATTGATTTCTGCCCCTTTCATGTAGCACCCAAATTTTCTATATCATTTGAGATCGTGATTGATGCATCACATACACTAATGGGTGTTGTTCTTTGTCAAGGAACTATTCATGTGCCTCATGACATTTAGTATGCCAGCAGGACTTTGAATGATACTCAAAGAAATTATACTTCTATAAAGAAAGAAATGTTTGTCATAGTATTTTATCTTGATAAGTTACATTCATATGTTTTGCAAAACAAAGTGATTTTCTACACTAACCATGTCGCTCTTAAGTATCTCATGTCCAAAAAAGATTCAAAACTAAGGTTAATCTGACACATTCTGTTGCATTAAGAGTTTAATTGAGTTATTATTGAAAAGAAGGGAATTGAAAATTATGTAGTCTATTACATTTCTCGCATAACAAACCCTTATGAAGATTTTAAGAACATAAATAAATAATGCCTCATGAAAAGATCATGTTAGCTATATCTACACAAAAGCCATGGTACAAGCACATAGCCAACATTTTGGCTACTGGAAGGGTACCAAACACATGTTCAAGGGAGGAGAGGAAGAGAATTTATGCAATTTTGAAATATTATGTGTAGGATGGCCCACATATTGTTAATGTGTCTCTTAGCACTTACAATCACTAAGATGTTTATCCTAGAGTTTAATCCTTTTTCTACTTCCGATTAAGGCTAGTATAGAAAGGGTCGATCCCACAGGACAACTTATTAAGATTGTTATCTCTAATCCCAATTATTTGAAGAACTTGTTATTTGTTTTTGGTATTTTTTTTAGATTTGGAACAAAAAGTAAAAGTCAAGTTTTGGGGGTTGGTGATTAACACTAAGGAAAGAAATACAAGAATGAAAATGCACTTAACAAGAATATAAATTTGCCCTGTCACAAGGAAAATTAAGATTGTTGTTAGCACACGAAATACTATTATGAATGAAAAGACAAGGAATTTAAAGAAAGAAAAATCAAGCGGTGATTAAATCAAGAGATGGGAATCGAGGATTTAGGGGTTTTCACCACCTTAGCTTAGGCAAAAACAAACTAATCCTTTAAAAATGACGGATTTGATGAAGGCAAGTGAATTAATAAAAATCCACTAAAGATGGACTCCACATGAGCTCATTGGTCCTGGTGCTCATGCTTCTTAGTACATCATCCTAAAAGAAGAAGATCCACGGTCGTTTCAAAACTTCTATGTAATTGGGTTTGTTGTTTTAAATCTGAACTTCCACGGTCATATCCATCCAGATTAACTTTTGATCAAATAAATCAATTACTTTGATAGATCAATTAGTTATCAAACTCAAAAGCCATCTAGAATTATTTTTTAAGGAAAATTCGATAAAGCCATGGCTAAGGGGTTATTCTGTTGGCTAAATGGACATCTAAAAATCCCTTTGTTTCGATGATGACAAACATTTCATTCTTATTAATCTAACAAGCTACTTGAGTGTGCAGGACTAAGCAGGATGACAAAGTAGCAAGGGAAAATCCAAGAGCTTACTTAGTTATATTTTCATGCAATGTAATCAATGTTGTAAAACTTGTACAAATATATAATGTACAAGTACTTAGAATTGCATGTAAATCAAGTGTTAGATCTTCCCTAGCCAAACACCATAGTTAGACATGTCATCCCATTTAATTAGGATCACCTTTGCACACTCACACATATAATTAATGCTTAAATTGAAACCTTGAAACAGGATCATTCTCGATCGACAAACTCCTCGACCGAGACACTCTCGGTCGACAAACTCCTCGACCGAGAAAGATCCAAAGTAGCCGTTAGACACAACAGACAAAGTAGTTGGCAGTTGCAAATGAACGTTGATCCAGAGAGCCTGTCGGTCGACAAAACTTCGACCGAGTAGGTGTCTCGGTCGACCAATTGTCGACCGAGATAGTCTCTGACAGCAACTGCAGAATAAATTAATTAGTCGTTGTTAAAGCAACAACTTTGTACCTAACGGCTAGTTAAGCACTTAGAAACCCCTAGAAGTTGTCTAGAACGTCCTTAAGCATACTTAGGCCATTCCTATAAATAGGACAAGCCATAGGACACTAGACTTCACTTGTGACAATTGAGAATACACTTGAGCATACTTGAGCAATCTTTTGCAAGCAATTTGAGCACAGTGATCATTGGCCTACATTCTCCTTAGCTCAATCTCGTGTCCTATAGGCTAGATTCTCCTACCCACTGCAATTACAAGTTCACATACTTGGCTAGGAGATCTTACGCTTGATCTAGGCATATCAAGCCTCGGGCTTAAAGGATAAGTTGTAATTTCCTTTTTCTTTCTTGTTCCTGTTTATCTTTTGTACTCTCCTTGCTACTCCTAGGGTTGGAGGCTGCGGATTGGAGAGGGTTGACTTCTCAGGTGGAGAAGGGGACTTCAAGCTACTTCAAGAAGGCTATCGCAAGGGAAGCTACTTCAGAAGGCTGGTGCAACAGGAGTTGGTGCATCTACTTCAAGGGAAGGCTGCTTCAAGGTTGGCGATTACTTCTAGGTGAAGGCTGCTTGAAGGGTTTAGGAAAAGAGATTGTATTTTATGTAAATTCCTTGAAGAGGTAATAAAATAAATTTCTTTTCAAATCCCGGTTGGGTAAGCAACCGGGTAGTGGACTGACGGCTATAGTATTTGCTATAGTTGGAACCACTCTAAACCTTGTGTCTCCTTGTCCAATATTTTCATTGTGGTTGTTTAAGTTCAATAATTGTTAAATTTTCCATAAAACTCTATTCACCCCCCCTCTAGTAGTTTTCAATTGGTATCAGAGCAAGGCTTCAAGGAACCCTAACAAGGTCTTGAAGAAATGGGTGATGGAATGCTCAACAACCTCAACATTGAAGGGACTCTTGTTGCTAGGCCACCGGCGTTCGATGGAACAAACTACCAATACTGGAAGAGAAGAATGCAGTTTTACTTCCAAGGCGTCAACTGGGATCTATGGAGAATGGTATCTACTCCTTATCAATTCCCTCAAAATGACTTTGCGGAATGGGATGCAAACACGGTAAAACAGGCCCAAATGAACGCAAAAGCCGTAAGCATTTTATATTGTTCTATTTCTGTAGGAGAATTTAATAGAATTTCAAATTGTGATACAACGTATGATATTTGGCATAGATTGTCTATCACTTATGAGGGTACAGCCCAAGTTAAAAATTCCAAAATTAGCCTGCTTAAAACAAAGCTTGAACATTTTCGTATGGATCCTAATGAAACTATTAGTGAAATGTATTCAAAATTCTCTACTATTGTTAATGGTTTGAGTGCCTTAGGAAAACCTGTTCTTGAGGAAGATCAAGTATCAAAAATTCTTCGATCACTTCCTCCAAAGTACAAGCCAAAGGTGACAGCCATTGCAGAAGCAAACGACCTCACTCGCCTCAAAATGGAACAACTCATTGGTAATTTAGAAGCTCATGAAGCAGATCTAGAAGAGGAAGAAAGAAGAGAACGTGAACACCAAAGTGGGAAGAAGAAGGATGTGGCTCTCAAAGCCTCAAGAGTTGTCACACAAGAAAGTGAGGAGTCAAGTGAAGAAGAAGAAGAAGCCTTAATCGTCAACGATAAGAAGTACAAAAGGTTTAAATCTAACAAAATCTCTAGTTCCTCTACTCCCAGGTGCTTTGAATGTGGGAAGAAAGGGCACTTCAAAAATGAATGCCCCAAAGCAAAGAAGGGAAAGAAAAGCTCACATAAGAAGAAAGAAGAAAAAGCCTATAAAGCTGCCTGGGATGAGTCAAGTGACAGTGAAAGCGGAGAAGAGGTGGAATGTCTAATGGCAAGAGAAGAAAATGAAGATTCTCAAGAGGTAAGCCTTGTTGATCTTCCTAAAGAAGAGTTAATTACTAGTTTACAAGAAACTCATGATAAGTATGTTGATGCCAAGAAGAAACTAAAGAAAGCTATAAAATCAAATAATGAGCTCATTGCTAAATTAGATGAACTTTCTTATGAAAAGAACAACATTGATCTTGAAAATGTATCTTTAAAAACATCTTTAGATGATTGCACTAGAAAGCTACTCAATTTGGAAACCAATGTTGATCTTCTATCAAAAGAAAAGACTGATTTGCTAGCTAAACTACAAGATTATCAAACTCAACCTATCTTGTGCAACCATTCGGACTATGATAATATTGTAAAAGAAAAGGATTCATTGTTTTCTGATTTAGACCAAGCAAGAAAAGATATACATAAGAAGATGAATGACATTGCTACGTTACAAAGAGAACTTTATGAGTTAAGAAGAAAAGATATTCTTGATAACATATTGAAAGTTGGTAATGTTTTCAATGGAAGAAAAGGTTTGGGATATGTTCCAAAGAAAAACCAACCCAAAAAGACCCAAACTATGTTTGTACCCAAGAACACAATGACTAGAAAGAGAAATGAAATTGACTCTATTACTTGTCATTTCTGCTTACGTCTTGGTCATTATTGTTTTTCATGCCCCTACAAGACTAAGGAGTCCGATTTAGTTTGGATCCCAAAACCCCAAACTTAGAAGAATGAAATGTAGTTGAGATATGACCAGATGCTTAATTTTGCTATTTATATTGTCTTATCTCAACAAAAGGTGCTATGCTTATTGTTATCATTTTTCTGCAATTTCTGAAACAGTAATTCTGTCGGTCGAAGTATTGTCGACCGAGCTCTGGGTCGGTCGAAGTATTGTCGACCGACTGGATGTCGTTAACAAATAAAAAATTTACAGCACCTATTTCGGTCAAAAATTGGTCAACCGAGAAATTTTCTGTGTTTTTGCTTGTGATACAGTAACCTGCTCGATCGACAAATTGTCGACCGAGACAAATATCGGTCGAACAATTGTCGACCGACTGATTTTCTGTATCAGAACTTTTATATACATAAGCACTTAAAAGGTTTCTAACCATATCGGACCATCACATGGGTACCAAAATCTACACTCTAATGCAGGAATGGGTAGTTGACAGTGGCTGTTCCAAACACATGACCGGGAACAAGGACGCATTTCAAACTTTTGAAGAAAAGAAAAGTGGAACGGTCACCTTTGGAGACAATGGTAAGGGCAAAATCGTTGGAATAGGTAATGTTGGAACAAATCTCGAAATTAAAAATGTTCTACTTGTTGATGGATTGCATCATAATCTAATAAGTGTAAGTCAACTATGTGATAGTGGTTATGATGTGTTATTTAACAAAACCTGCTGCAAACTATTGATAGAAAACACTACAAATGTCGTTTATGAAGGAAATAGAGTTGGAAATCTTTATATCCTTAAACCAAACTCTATGAAATCAGTAGTAGGTAAATGCTTGCTTGCAAATGAAAATACCTTACAACTATGGCATAAAAAGCTAGGACATGCTAGTTCACATGCTATTAAAAAGTTAGTGAAATATGATCTTGTTCGTGGATTACCTGCTTTGTCTTTTGATCAAGTTGAAAACTGTGAACCCTGCACAATGGGAAAGCAAACCAAAACATCTTTTAAATCAAAACATGTACTTAGCACCAGTAGATCCTTAGAATTAATTCATATGGACTTATTTGGACCAATGAGGACACAATCTATTGGTGGTAAACGATACTGTTTTGTTATTGTTGATGATTATAGTAGATATACATGGGTACATTTTATTGCAACTAAGGATGATACTATTCATGTCTTTATGCAATTTTGTTCCAAGATTGAAAATCTTTTACAACATAAAATATGTACCATTAGAAGTGATCATGGTGGTGAATTTGAGAATCATACATTTGAGACCTTTTGTACATCTCAAGGGTATACTCATAATTTTTCTGCTCCACGTACCCCACAACAAAATGGTATAGTTGAACGGAAAAATCGATCTCTACAAGAAATGGCTAGGACCATGATGGTTGAACACAATACACCTAAAACCTTTTGGGCTGAAGCTGTAAACACTGCTTGTTATGTGCTTAATAGAGTAACTGTTCACTCTCATTTAAAGAAAACTCCATATGAAATATTACACTCTAAGAAACCTAGAGTTGACTACTTTCATACTTTTGGTTCCACATGCTACATTTTGAATACCAAAGATGATAGAGACAAGTTTGATTCTAAATCACACAAAGCATTCTTCTTGGGATATTCCACTTCTAGCAAAGCCTTTAGAGTATACAACACTATCTCTAGAAAAGTTGAGGAATCCATTCATGTTTCTTTTCATGAAGAATCGAAATCTGAAAATCTAAATATCATTGATCTCACTAATCAACTCGAAAATATAACCATTTCCAATGATTGTGAGAAAATTCCTATATCCGATCCCCAAGTTGAAACACAACCCACACCTAGGCTTATCAAGGATCATCCCCAAGAACTAATTATAGGAGATCCAAATGATAAAGTCAAAACTCGGTCTTCCTTCAAAGATGTTGCAAACATGGCTTTCGTTTCTATCATTGAACCTAAGAAGGTATCCGAAGCTCTTAAGGATGATTACTGGATAATAGCCATGCAAGAGGAGTTAAATCAATTCACTAAAAATGATGTATGGGACTTAGTACCTAAACCACAAGACAAAACTATCATAGGAACTAAATGGGTTTTTAGAAATAAGCTCAATGAGGCAGGAGAGGTCATAAGGAATAAAGCTCGATTAGTAGCACAAGGATATAATCAACAAGAAGGGATAGATTTTGATGAAACATATGCACCCGTAGCTAGACTTGAAGCTATTAGGATGTTACTAGCTATTGCTGCCCATAAAAACATTAAGCTATATCAAATGGATGTCAAAAGTGCATTTCTCAATGGCATCATACAAGAAGAAGTTTATGTTGCTCAACCACCTGGCTTTGAAATACCAGAAAAAGGTGACCATGTTTATAAACTTAAAAAGGCACTTTATGGTCTAAAACAAGCACCTAGGAATTGGTATGAACGGCTCAAGACATATCTTTTTGATAATGGTTTTTCTATTGGAAATTCAGATTCTACTTTATTCTTCAAAACATATGCATCTGATTTCTTAGTTGTGCAAATATATGTTGATGACATTATTTTTGGAGCTTCTAATGATTCATTATGCACACAATTCAGTGACATTATGCAAAAAGAATTTGAAATGAGCCTCATGGGTGAACTAACATTCTTTCTTGGTTTTCAAATTAAGCAAACACCTGCAGGAATTTTCATAAGCCAAGAAAAATATACGAAAGAACTTTTAAAACGTTTTGGGATGGATCAATGCAAACATGCTACTACTCCTATGGCTACCTCTATCAAAATTGATAAGGATGAAAATGGGGAACCTATTGATGATTCCTTATATAGAGCCATGATTGGTAGTTTGCTATACTTAACTGCTTCTCGACCGGACATTATGTTTTCCGTTGGTCTTTGTGCTCGATTTCAATCCCAACCTATGCAATCTCATTTTCTAGCGGTTAAACGAATTCTTCGATATCTAGCTGGTACTACTTGTTTCGGTTTATGGTATCCAAAAGGACAATCTTTGGATTTTAAAGCATATACTGATGCAGATTATGCTGGTTCTTGACTTGATCGCAAAAGCACTAGTGGTGGCTGTTTCTTATTAGGGAGAGCCTTAGTATCTTGGTTTAGCAAGAAACAAAATACGGTTGCCCTATCCACAACTGAAGCTGAATATATGGCAGCCGGGTCTTGTTGTGCTCAAGTGCTTTATATGCAACAAGTATTAAGCGATTATGGTTTTAATCTTTCATCTACACCTATTTTTTGTGACAACACGAGCGCCATAAACTTAGCACACAATCCTATTTTACACAGCCGGGCAAAACACATTGAAATCCGTCATCACTTCTTAAGGGATCACATCTCAAAGCATCATGTTTCCCTTCATCATGTTGATACGGAAAATCAATTGGCTGATATTTTTACAAAACCGCTTCCACTAGATCAATTCAACAACATTAGGAAGCAATTGCTTATTACTCCTTTGGAAGATGTTTTCTTTGATATCTGCGGTTCTTAAAACAAATACGTTTACTTGGTTCATTTTGGCTTTTCAATGGACATCTTTTTCATTCGATTTGACAAGATATCTAATTAAGGGGGAGTTTTTATCAAAACGGTTATCTAATTAAGGGGGAGTTTTTATCAAAACAGGTTATCTAATTAAGGGGGAGTTTTTATTAAAACGGTTATCTTTTTGAAATGACAAAGGGGGAGAGATATATAAAACTATAACTTAGTATTTATGAAAAACTCAATCAATGAGTTTCATAAATATACTCTTGGCTTTACATTGAAAGTTGCTACATTCCCAAATGAACTGGATTTCATGTTCCATAATTCATTGGGAATAATAAGCACACATTTTATAAACAAGAGGAAAAGATACATAAGGCAATCTAAAGGTATGAAATTCATATGTTTTATATTCATATTGGAAATGTTTGTCATCTTCAAAAAGGGGGAGATTGTTGGCTAAATGGACATCTAAAAATCCCTTTGTTTCGATGATGACAAACATTTCATTCTTATTAATCTAACAAGCTACTTGAGTGTGCAGGACTAAGCAGGATGACAAAGTAGCAAGGGAAAATCCAAGAGCTTACTTAGTTATATTTTCATGCAATGTAATCAATGTTGTAAAACTTGTACAAATATATAATGTACAAGTACTTAGAATTGCATGTAAATCAAGCGTTAGATCTTCCCTAGCCAAACACCATAGTTAGACATGTCATCCCATTTAATTAGGATCACCTTTGCACACTCACACATATAATTAATGCTTAAATTGAAACCTTGAAACAGGATCATTCTCGGTCGACAAACTCCTCGACCGAGACACTCTCGGTCGACAAACTCCTCGACCGAGAAAGATCCAAAGTAGCCGTTAGACACAACAGACAAAGTAGTTGGCAGTTGCAAATGAACGTTGATCCAGAGAGCCTGTCGGTCGACAAAACTTCGACCGAGTAGGTGTCTCGGTCGACCAATTGTCGACCGAGATGGTCTCTGACAGCAACTGCAGAATAAATTAATTAGCCGTTGTTAAAGCAACAACTTTGTACCTAACGGCTAGTTAAGCACTTAGAAACCCCTAGAAGTTGTCTAGAACGTCCTTAAGCATACTTAGGCCATTCCTATAAATAGGACAAGCCATAGGACACTAGACTTCACTTGTGACAATTGAGAATACACTTGAGCATACTTGAGCAATCTTTTGCAAGCAATTTGAGCACAGTGATCATTGGCCTACATTCTCCTTAGCTCAATCTCGTGTCCTATAGGCTAGATTCTCCTACCCACTGCAATTACAAGTTCACATACTTGGCTAGGAGATCTTACGCTTGATCTAGGCATATCAAGCCTCGGGCTTAAAGGATAAGTTGTAATTTCCTTTTTCTTTCTTGTTCCTGTTTATCTTTTGTACTCTCCTTGCTACTCCTAGGGTTGGAGGCTGCGGATTGGAGAGGGTTGACTTCTCAGGTGGAGAAGGGGACTTCAAGCTACTTCAAGAAGGCTATCGCAAGGGAAGCTACTTCAGAAGGCTGGTGCAACAGGAGTTGGTGCATCTACTTCAAGGGAAGGCTGCTTCAAGGTTGGCGATTACTTCTAGGTGAAGGCTGCTTGAAGGGTTTAGGAAAAGAGATTGTATTTTATGTAAATTCCTTGAAGAGGTAATAAAATAAATTTCTTTTCAAATCCCGATTGGGTAAGCAACCGGGTAGTGGACTGACGGCTATAGTATTTGCTATAGTTGGAACCACTCTAAACCTTGTGTCTCCTTGTCCAATATTTTCATTGTGGTTGTTTAAGTTCAATAATTGTTAAATTTTCCATAAAACTCTATTCACCCCCCCCTCTAGTAGTTTTCAATTGGTATCAGAGCAAGGCTTCAAGGAACCCTAACAAGGTCTTGAAGAAATGGGTGATGGAATGCTCAACAACCTCAACATTGAAGGGACTCTTGTTGCTAGGCCACCGGCGTTCGATGGAACAAACTACCAATACTGGAAGAGAAGAATGCAGTTTTACTTCCAAGGCGTCAACTGGGATCTATGGAGAGTGGTATCTACTCCTTATCAATTCCCTCAAAATGACTTTGCGGAATGGGATGCAAACACGGTAAAACAGGCCCAAATGAACGCAAAAGCCGTAAGCATTTTATATTGTTCTATTTCTGTAGGAGAATTTAATAGAATTTCAAATTGTGATACAATGTATGATATTTGGCATAGATTGTCTATCACTTATGAGGGTACAGCCCAAGTTAAAAATTCCAAAATTAGCCTGCTTAAAACAAAGCTTGAACATTTTCGTATGGATCCTAATGAAACTATTAGTGAAATGTATTCAAAATTCTCTACTATTGTTAATGGTTTGAGTGCCTTAGGAAAACCTGTTCTTGAGGAAGATCAAGTATCAAAAATTCTTCGATCACTTCCTCCAAAGTACAAGCCAAAGGTGACAGCCATTGCAGAAGCAAACGACCTCACTCGCCTCAAAATGGAACAACTCATTGGTAATTTAGAAGCTCATGAAGCAGATCTAGAAGAGGAAGAAAGAAGAGAACGTGAACACCAAAGTGGGAAGAAGAAGGATGTGTCTCTCAAAGCCTCAAGAGTTGTCACACAAGAAAGTGAGGAGTCAAGTGAAGAAGAAGAAGCCTTAATCGTCAACGGTAAGAAGTACAAAAGGTTTAAATCTAACAAAATCTCTAGTTCCTCTACTCCCAGGTGCTTTGAATGTGGGAAGAAAGGGCACTTCAAAAATGAATGCCCCAAAGCAAAGAAGGGAAAGAAAAGCTCACATAAGAAGAAAGAAGAAAAAGCCTATAAATCTGCCTGGGATGAGTCAAGTGACAGTGAAAGCGGAGAAGAGGTGGAATGTCTAATGGCAAGAGAAGAAAATGAAGATTCTCAAGAGGTAAGCCTTGTTGATCTTCCTAAAGAAGAGTTAATTACTAGTTTACAAGAAACTCATGATAAGTATGTTGATGCCAAGAAGAAACTAAAGAAAGCTATAAAATCAAATAATGAGCTCATTGCTAAATTAGATGAACTTTCTTATGAAAAGAACAACATTGATCTTGAAAATGTATCTTTAAAAACATCTTTAGATGATTGCACTAGAAAGCTACTCAATTTGGAAACCAATGTTGATCTTCTATCAAAAGAAAAGACTGATTTGCTAGCTAAACTACAAGATTATCAAACTCAACCTATCTTGTGCAACCATTCGGACTATGATAATATTTTAAAAGAAAAGGATTCATTGTTTTCTGATTTAGACCAAGCAAGAAAAGATATACATAAGAAGATGAATGACATTGCTACGTTACAAAGAGAACTTTATGAGTTAAGAAGAAAAGATATTCTTGATAACATATTGAAAGTTGGTAATGTTTTCAATGGAAGAAAAGGTTTGGGATATGTTCCAAAGAAAAACCAACCCAAAAAGACCCAAACTATGTTTGTACCCAAGAACACAATGACTAGAAAGAGAAATGAAAATGACTCTATTACTTGTCATTTCTGCTTACGTCTTGGTCATTATTGTTTTTCATGCCCCTACAAGACTAAGGAGTCCGATTTAGTTTGGATCCCAAAACCCCAAACTTAGAAGAATGAAATGTAGTTGAGATATGACCAGATGCTTAATTTTGCTATTTATATTGTCTTATCTCAACAAAAGGTGCTATGCTTATTGTTATCATTTTTCTGCAATTTCTGAAACAGTAATTCTGTCGGTCGAAGTATTGTCGACCGAGCTCTGGGTCGGTCGAAGTATTGTCGACCGACTGGATGTCGTTAACAAATAAAAAATTTACAGCACCTATTTCGGTCAAAAATTGGTCAACCGAGAAATTTTCTGTGTTTTTTCTTGTGATACAGTAACCTGCTCGATCGACAAATTGTCGACCGAGACAAATATCGGTCGAACAATTGTCGACCGACTGATTTTCTGTATCAGAACTTTTATATACATAAGCACTTAAAAGGTTTCTAACCATATCGGACCATCACATGGGTACCAAAATCTACACTCTAATGCAGGAATGGGTAGTTGACAGTGGCTGTTCCAAACACATGACCGGGAACAAGGACACATTTCAAACTTTTGAAGAAAAGAAAAGTGGAACGGTCACCTTTGGAGACAATGGTAAGGGCAAAATCGTTGGAATAGGTAATGTTGGAACAAATCTCGAAATTAAAAATGTTCTACTTGTTGATGGATTGCATCATAATCTAATAAGTGTAAGTCAACTATGTGATAGTGGTTATGATGTGTTATTTAACAAAACCTGCTGCAAACTATTGATAGAAAACACTACAAATGTCGTTTATGAAGGAAATAGAGTTGGAAATCTTTATATCCTTAAACCAAACTCTATGAAATCAGTAGTAGGTAAATGCTTGCTTGCAAATGAAAATACCTTACAACTATGGCATAAAAAGCTAGAACATGCTAGTTCACATGCTATTAAAAAGTTAGTGAAATATGATCTTGTTCGTGGATTACCTGCTTTGTCTTTTGATCAAGTTGAAAACTGTGAACCCTGCACAATGGGAAAGCAAACCAAAACATCTTTTAAATCAAAACATGTACTTAGCACCAGTAGATCCTTAGAATTAATTCATATGGACTTATTTGGACCAATGAGGACACAATCTATTGGTGGTAAACGATACTGTTTTGTTATTGTTGATGATTATAGTATATATACATGGGTACATTTTATTGCAACTAAGGATGATACTATTCATGTCTTTATGCAATTTTGTTCCAAGATTGAAAATCTTTTACAACATAAAATATGTACCATTAGAAGTGATCATGGTGGTGAATTTGAGAATCATACATTTGAGACCTTTTGTACATCTCAAGGGTATACTCATAATTTTTCTGCTCCACGTACCCCACAACAAAATGGTATAGTTGAACGGAAAAATCGATCTCTACAAGAAATGGCTAGGACCATGATGCTTGAACACAATACACCTAAAACCTTTTGGGCTGAAGTTGTAAACACTGCTTGTTATGTGCTTAATAGAGTAACTATTCACTCTCATTTAAAGAAAACTCCATATGAAATATTACACTCTAAGAAACCTAGAGTTGACTACTTTCATACTTTTGGTTCCACATGCTACATTTTGAATACCAAAGATGATAGAGACAAGTTTGATTCTAAATCACACAAAGCATTCTTCTTGGGATATTCCACTTCTAGCAAAGCCTTTAGAGTATACAACACTATCTCTAGAAAAGTTGAGGAATCCATTCATGTTTCTTTTCATGAAGAATCGAAATCTGAAAATCTAAATATCATTGATCTCACTAATCAACTCGAAAATATAACCATTTCCAATGATTGTGAGAAAATTCCTATATCCGATCCCCAAGTTGAAACACAACCCACACCTAGGCTTATCAAGGATCATCCCCAAGAACTAATTATAGGAGATCCAAATGATAAAGTCAAAACTCGGTCTTCCTTCAAAGATGTTGCAAACATGGCTTTCGTTTCTATCATTGAACCTAAGAAGGTATCCGAAGCTCTTAAGGATGATTACTGGATAATAGCCATGCAAGAGGAGTTAAATCAATTCACTAAAAATGATGTATGGGACTTAGTACCTAAACCACAAGACAAAACTATCATAGGAACTAAATGGGTTTTTAGAAATAAGCTCAATGAGGCAGGAGAGGTCATAAGGAATAAAGCTCGATTAGTAGCACAAGGATATAATCAACAAGAAGGGATAGATTTTGATGAAACATATGCACCCGTAGCTAGACTTGAAGCTATTAGGATGTTACTAGCTATTGCTGCCCATAAAAACATTAAGCTATATCAAATGGATGTCAAAAGTGCATTTCTCAATGGCATCATACAAGAAGAAGTTTATGTTGCTCAACCACCTGGCTTTGAAATACCAGAAAAAGGTGACCATGTTTATAAACTTAAAAAGGCACTTTATGGTCTAAAACAAGCACCTAGGAATTGGTATGAACGGCTCAAGACATATCTTTTTGATAATGGTTTTTCTATTGGAAATTCAGATTCTACTTTATTCTTCAAAACATATGCATCTGATTTCTTAGTTGTGCAAATATATGTTGATGACATTATTTTTGGAGCTTCTAATGATTCATTATGCACACAATTCAGTGACATTATGCAAAAAGAATTTGAAATGAGCCTCATGGGTGAACTAACATTCTTTCTTGGTTTTCAAATTAAGCAAACACCTGCAGGAATTTTCATAAGCCAAGAAAAATATACTAAAGAACTTTTAAAACGTTTTGGGATGGATCAATGCAAACATGCTACTACTCCTATGGCTACCTCTATCAAAATTGATAAGGATGAAAATGGGGAACCTATTGATGATTCCTTATATAGAGCCATGATTGGTAGTTTGCTATACTTAACTGCTTCTCGACCGGACATTATGTTTTCCGTTGGTCTTTGTGCTCGATTTCAATCCCAACCTATGCAATCTCATTTTCTAGCGGTTAAACGAATTCTTCGATATCTAGCTGGTACTACTTGTTTCGGTTTATGGTATCCAAAAGGACAATCTTTGGATTTTAAAGCATATACTGATGCAGATTATGCTGGTTGTCGACTTGATCACAAAAGCACTAGTGGTGGCTGTTTCTTATTAGGGAGAGCCTTAGTATCTTGGTTTAGCAAGAAACAAAATACGGTTGCCCTATCCACAACTGAAGCTGAATATATGGCAGCCGGGTCTTGTTGTGCTCAAGTGCTTTATATGCAACAAGTATTAAGCGATTATGGTTTTAATCTTTCATCTACACCTATTTTTTGTGACAACACGAGCGCCATAAACTTAGCACACAATCCTATTTTACACAGCCGGGCAAAACACATTGAAATCCGTCATCACTTCTTAAGGGATCACATCTCAAAGCATCATGTTTCCCTTCATCATGTTGATACGGAAAATCAATTGGCTGATATTTTTACAAAACCGCTTCCACTAGATCAATTCAACAACATTAGGAAGCAATTGCTTATTACTCCTTTGGAAGATGTTTTCTTTGATATCTGCGGTTCTTAAAACAAATACGTTTACTTGGTTCATTTTGGCTTTTCAATGGACATCTTTTTCATTCGATTTGACAAGATATCTAATTAAGGGGGAGTTTTTATCAAAACGGTTATCTAATTAAGGGGGAGTTTTTATCAAAACAGGTTATCTAATTAAGGGGGAGTTTTTATTAAAACGGTTATCTTTTTGAAATGACAAAGGGGGAGAGATATATAAAACTATAACTTAGTATTTATGAAAAACTCAATCAATGAGTTTCATAAATATACTCTTGGCTTTACATTGAAAGTTGCTACATTCCCAAATGAACTGGATTTCATGTTCCATAATTCATTGGGAATAATAAGCACACATTTTATAAACAAGAGGAAAAGATATATAAGGCAATCTAAAGGTATGAAATTCATATGTTTTATATTCATATTGGAAATGTTTGTCATCTTCAAAAAGGGGGAGATTGTTGGCTAAATGGACATCTAAAAATCCCTTTGTTTCGATGATGACAAACATTTCATTCTTATTAATCTAACAAGCTACTTGAGTGTGCAGGACTAAGCAGGATGACAAAGTAGCAAGGGAAAATCCAAGAGCTTACTTAGTTATATTTTCATGCAATGTAATCAATGTTGTAAAACTTGTACAAATATATAATGTACAAGTACTTAGAATTGCATGTAAATCAAGCGTTAGATCTTCCCTAGCCAAACACCATAGTTAGACATGTCATCCCATTTAATTAGGATCACCTTTGCACACTCACACATATAATTAATGCTTAAATTGAAACCTTGAAACAGGATCATTCTCGGTCGACAAACTCCTCGATCGAGACACTCTCGGTCGACAAACTCCTCGACCGAGAAAGATCCAAAGTAGCCGTTAGACACAACAGACAAAGTAGTTGGCAGTTGCAAATGAACGTTGATCCAGAGAGCCTGTCGGTCGACAAAACTTCGACCGAGTAGGTGTCTCGGTCGACCAATTGTCGACCGAGATGGTCTCTGACAGCAACTGTAGAATAAATTAATTAGCCGTTGTTAAAGCAACAACTTTGTACCTAACGGCTAGTTAAGCACTTAGAAACCCCTAGAAGTTGTCTAGAACGTCCTTAAGCATACTTAGGCCATTCCTATAAATAGGACAAGCCATAGGACACTAGACTTCACTTGTGACAATTGAGAATACACTTGAGCATACTTGAGCAATCTTTTGCAAGCAATTTGAGCACAGTGATCATTGGCCTACATTCTCCTTAGCTCAATCTCATGTCCTATAGGCTAGATTCTCCTACCCACTGCAATTACAAGTTCACATACTTGGCTAGGAGATCTTACGCTTGATCTAGGCATATCAAGCCTCGGGCTTAAAGGATAAGTTGTAATTTCCTTTTTCTTTCTTGTTCCTGTTTATCTTTTGTACTCTCCTTGCTACTCCTAGGGTTGGAGGCTGTGGATTGGAGAGGGTTGACTTCTCAGGTGGAGAAGGGGACTTCAAGCTACTTCAATAAGGCTATCGCAAGGGAAGCTACTTCAGAAGGCTGGTGCAACAGGAGTTGGTGCATCTACTTCAAGGGAAGGCTGCTTCAAGGTTGGCGATTACTTCTAGGTGAAGGCTGCTTGAAGGGTTTAGGAAAAGAGATTGTATTTTATGTAAATTCCTTGAAGGGGTAATAAAATAAATTTCTTTTCAAATCCCGGTTGGGTAAGCAACCGGGTAGTGGACTGACGGCTATAGTATTTGCTATAGTTGGAACCACTCTAAACCTTGTGTCTCCTTGTCCAATATTTTCATTGTGGTTGTTTAAGTTCAATAATTGTTAAATTTTCCATAAAACTCTATTCACCCCCCCCCTCTAGTAGTTTTCATATTCCCCTTCCCTCGATAAAGAACTACTCACTCATGGAAAAGGAACAAAGAGAGACGGAGGGAGGAAGTGATCTAGCCATCTTCGAGTCTTACGACTACTGATCCTCGATTAGAGACAATGAAAATGGCTGCCTCTTCCTACCTTGCTCGATTGCTCAGGAGAGGGGAGGAGGAGAAAAGAAAATACTAGATCTAAAATACAATGGAATAACAGAATAACTTGTAACAAAGATGCAAAACCACTTTATTCCAGATCTATAAAAAGAATACAAAGAAAATTGCTTCAGAGCACTAATACAAGAAAACCCGAGATGCCCAAGGAGGAGGAAGTGCCCCTCCTTTTATAGGAGAAGGAGGGGGTATACATTAGGTTTAGGGCAAAAGAAATGGCTGCCGGCAGCTGGTAACTTTCTAGATCTAGTCAATAGAGGAAACAATTGATTGCTTTTCATTCCTTTTACATTAATTTCCCACAACATCGATTTCAAGCGTATTTTTGGGCTAGTCAAAAATTAGTAAGCGGCCCGAAAATATATTTTTCCTGTAGAAAATTGAATTATCTTTCCACTGCATACTTGAACAATAAATTCCACCTTGGGATGTGAGAGTTATACCAATTTTGGTGAAATGTATATACTGAAATCAGACTCTGCGAGAAAACGTAAGGCTACTTTCACTGGTCAATTGCACAGCCAAATAAATACCAAAATTGCCACAAAATATGTCTTTTTTGTAGCCAATAAAATTCTCTTTTCATTTCATACTTTATCTTGAAATTCTGCCTTTATATGCAAAAGATATGGCTATTTTGGTGACGAGTATCTCAGGCACTGTGGGAATATTTGAAAAGCCTCATATCTTCATCTTTTATTTTCTCGATTTAATTACTTAGATAATTCCTGAAAATTAAGAAAAATATCATAAGAATTCAAGAAAAGTATATCAAGAATATGAAAGTGTTGTTTATTTTTGAATTAGCTAAAATTAACAAAAAAGTCCTAATTAATTATTCTAAATGAAGCAAAAATAAGAGATGAATATGCATTCATCAAAATACCCCAAACTTAAACTTTACTCGTCCTGAGCAACATTAAAATCAAGAAATACTTTCAAGACATACTCTCAACCTATCATCCTCACTCTCTTAACAACCACTTGAATCCTTCCACCAAAATATGGCCAAGCGACCCTGACTTCCTGAATTCACGAAAAGTGACTTTTATATTTCCTACTTCACAAACTTGCATTTATTCAAGACCTACAATAAAACAAATTTTCATTTCACCTTTGTATTTGATACTCCAATTTTTTTTAAAGTTTTACACAAGAACAGGGCTGATTTGGATGGTTGGGGTTTTTGTAGTTTTTCCCTGAGTAGAAAATTAGAGTAAAGGAGGTATGTAAGAAAGATATTCTCTCCTCTATTCGACTCGAGACCTTTTTATTTAGTGGACATGCAGTTACATTGACCGTATTTTTTTTCTTTGATTTTTGGTGATACACTCGATTGCGTGGGTATGGAAGAAGCGGAAGAGGGGGAAGGGGTTCCACCCCAAACTTAGCGTTTTGGGCATTATTGGCTTTTTTTTTCTTTTTGACGAATGGAAAGATTTGAAAGTGGTGGAAGAAGAGTAGAAGAGGTTGTTCTTGTGCAACTTTTTTTTCATCTTTTTTTAGAGTACCATGCATTGGTTCAACTATTACCAAATCATACAAAAAATCAAGAAAATTTATACAAGTTGTACATGATAAGAAAGTATCACTCTTGAATCCTATCAGTCCTCTATGGCTTGCCATCTTTTCCAAGGAGTGATTATTATTTGAGGTCCTAAGTGACACGAGGATTTCTAGTCATGAAAGTTTCAAAATTTTAGTTTCAAGGTAGTTACATCATTAAGGGGAGTATTTTGACAAATGATCATATCAAGGCCGACTAGATATGGGCTAATTGTACTATGAAAAGAAAGAAAGAAAAAAAACTACATGCAATATGTAAAACAAAGAAAAGATACTAAAAGGGAAAGAAAAAGGGGTGGAAACGTACCACCCATCCCCACCCCGAACTTAATACTTTGCTCGTCCCGAGAAAAATCAAAATCCGAGATGGGGGAAAAGAATCGCTGTAGTGGAGGATGAAGGACGATGACAACAACTCCCCAAAAGAGAAGAACAAAAAAAATACAAGGGTGATGATATTAGAAAAGAAGGGAAAAAAATGCAAAAATTATTTGGGTTGCCTCCCAAAAAGCGCCAAGTTTTACGTCATGGCCTGACAAGAGATGGATCAGTCTATTGGGATTCTGGGGAAGTTGTGGGGTCAGATAGGTTCAGGTCTTTCAAAGATGAACAATTGTTTGAATCTGAAGCGACAAGGTCTTCAGTGGTGATGTATCTTTTAAGTCAGTGCCCATTAACCTTAAACTCACCCAAAACTTTATCCCAGAGAAGAAAAGCGCCATGTGGATAAGCACACTTGACAATGTAGGGGCCATACCATCTCGACTTGAGTTTTCCAGGGAAAAGTCATAATCTTGAATTAAAAACAAAAACTTGATCCCCTTCTCTAATGTATTTGCGCTTGATGTGACCATCATGCCACATTTTGGTTCGGTCCTTATAGATTCTTGCGTTTTCGTAGGCACTCATCCTAAGTTCATCAAGCTCATTCATTTGGAGAAAATGTTTCTCTCCAGCCATGGAAAGGTCAAAATTCAAACTTTTGATGGCCCAACTAGCTTTGTGCTCTAGTTCTATTGGTAAGTGACATGACTTACCGTAGATCAATCTGAAGGGGGTGGTACCGAAGGGTGTTTTGTAGGCAGTATGATATGCCCACAGAGCGTCATTGATTTTTAACGCCCAATCTTTCCTAGTTCGTCCAATAGTTTTTTCTAAAATGGATTTGATTTGTCTATTGGATACTTCTACCTGTCCACTGGTCTGAGGATGGTAAGGAGTGGCGACTTTGTGATAAACCCCATATTTTTTCAAAAGAGCCTCAAAACTTTTCTCCAAAAAATGGGATCCCCCGTCAGAAATGACGGTGCGAGGGACTCCAAATCTAGGAAAAATGACATCTTTAAAGTGTTTCTTAACAGGTTTAGAGTCACATGTTTTAGTAGGTATGGCTTCAACACACTTTGACACGTAATCGACTGTGACTAAAATGTAAGCAAACCCATAAGAAGAAGGAAATGGGCCCATATAGTTGATTCCCCAGACATCAAAAATCTCTAATTCCTGTCAAGAGGTGAGAGGCATTTGGTCACGCTTGGAGATATTACCTGTCCTTTGACATTGGTCATGTGAGAGCACATAATCATATGAGTCTTTGAAGATGGTGGGCCAAAAGAATCCGCATTGTAGGACTTTTCTAGCCATTTTTTGGGAACTCATGTGACCATCATAGGGGCCAGAGTGACATTGTTCCAAAATGGCAATACTTTCTTCATGGGATACACAACGACGATATAAACCATCGGCACAAAGTCAAAACAAATAAGGTTCGTCCCAATAATAATTTTTGACGTCATGTAAAAATTTAGCTTTAGAGTGTCTCGTATACTCGGGATGCAATACACCTGCAGCTAAATAGTTTACAAAATCAGCAAACCAAGGAAATTGAGAGTCTACCTTGAGCAATTGGTCATTGGGTAAGGATTCATTTATGGGATTTTCATCAATGGGGCTATAGCTAAGTCTACTGAGGTGGTCAACCACGACATTTTCAGATCCCTTTTTGTCTAGGATTTCTAGATCAAATTCCTGCAATAACAAAATCCATCTTATGAGTCTAGGCTTGGCATCTTTTTTGGTCATGAGGTAGCGAATAGTTGCATGATCAGTGTAAACAACAAGCTTTGAACCAACAAGATATGAGCGAAATTTATCAAATGCATAGACAATGGCTAGCATTTCTTTTTCGGTGACTGTGTAATTTCACTGAGCTTCATCTAAGGTCTTGGATGCATAATAAATGACATGGTGTTTTTTGTCAATTCTCTGTCCTAAAATGGCACCTACAGTAAAATCACTAGAATCACACATGATTTCAAAGGGTAAGGCCCAGTCAGGAGCACGGATGATAGGAGTGGTGGTGAGAGCCTTTTTCAAACATAGAAAGCTCTCCATGCATGTTGTATCAAAATGGAAAGGCACCTCCTTTTGAAGAAGATTGGTGAGAGGTTTTGTGATTTTGGAAAAATCACGGATGAATTGCCGATAGAAATCGGCATGTCCTAAGAAGGCTCGGATGTCTTTGACTGAGTTTGGGGGAGGCATCTTGGTGATGACCTCAATCTTAGCTTGGTCTACTTCAATGCCATGGTTGCTCACCTTATGGTCTAGAACAATACCCTCCTTGACCATGAAGTGGCACTTCTCCCAATTAAGGACTGTGTGATTCAATACATCTATCAAGGACAAGGGAGAGGTTTTGAAGGCAGGAATCAAAACTGTCTCCATATACGGAGAAATTGTCCATGAAAACTTCCATGACATTTTCAGTTAACCCTGAAAAAATAGCAGACATACATCTTTGAAAGGTGGCTGGTGCATTGCACAAACCAAAGGGCATTAGTCTAAAGGCATATGTACCAAAGGGGCATATGAAAGTGGTTTTCTCTTGATCTTCAGGATGAATGGGAATCTGATAAAAACCTGAGTAGCCATCTAGATAACAAAAGTATTGTTGATGGGCTAAACGTTCAAGAACTTGATCTAGGAAGGGAAGGGGGAAGTGATCTTTTCTAGTTGCTTTGTTGAGCTTCCTGTAGTCAATGCACATTCTCCATCCTGTGACTCTGCGAGTGGGAATGAGTTCATTCTTCTCATTACGAATGACAGTAGTCCCTCCCTTTTTGGGAACAACTTGAACTGGGCTGACCCATGGGGAGTCAGAGATGGGATAGATGATTCCTGCAGTCAAAAGTTTGATCACCTCTAGACGGACTACTTCCTTCATATTTGGGTTGAGTTTTCATTGTGGATCACGAGAAGGTTTGTGGTCTTCTATCATAGGGATTTTGTGGATGCATATGGATTGATCTATTCCAACTAAGTCTGTCATTTTGTACCCCAAGGCAGCTCTTTTTTTCCTAAGTTCACCCATAAGTTTGGTTTCTTATTCGAGGGGAAGGGAAGAGTTTATGATGACAGGGCATAGTTCTAGATCATCAAGAAAAACATATTTCAGACCTATGGGGAGATTCTTCAATTCTGGGGCCTTTGGTGGTTCAGGTTTTTCTATGGTGGAGATCATTTTAAGGTCCTCAATCTCAGCACATGGGATTTCTTCAAGGTTATCCAAATGAATCTTGAGTTGATTTGATGGTTCATTGTCAAAATCACATTCGGTGGGGATAGTGAGGGCGGTGCGTAGGGGGTCATCAACTAATTCCCATTCTTGCCTTAGTTGGGATAATTCATCAATGCAATCCAGGAGGTAAACTTCTTCCTCAAGACTAGGTCCCCTCATGCTTTCAAACACCCTGAACTCTAGGGTTTGCTTCCCTAGCCTTAACAAAATGGTACCAACCTCAACATCAATTAAGGCACGAGTAGTGGCTAAGAAGGGACGTCCAAAAATGAGAGGGTAGCGTAAATCTTCCTTGATATCCATGATCACAAAATCACAAGGGACGTATGCATCATTTCCAACTTTAACCGGAATGTCTTCTATGATTCCCATGGGTTTAGTTGTGGATGAGTCTGCCAGTTGGATGGTCATGGTTGTGGGTAACATGTCATTGAATCCTAGTCTTTTGCAAAGACTATATGGCATGATGCTAAATCTACTAGGCCTTTTCTACAAGCATTGTCACCCAAGTAGCATCCTATTCCAAAAGAACCTAGATCCTTCTATTTTTTAGGCATCTTACTTAGGATAATGTCTGATGTGGTCCTAGAAAGTTTAATAGTCTCGTATTCTTTAGTAACATACTTCCTAGTCAAGAGAGATTTCATGTACTTAGACCAGGCGGGCATGTCTGCCAAAGCATCAAGGAAGGGAATGTCGACATGTATTTTTTTCATAGCATACCTAAATTTCATGAAGCGGGCATCAAGTCTTATTTGTTTGAGGCGGGCTTGATAGGGAGGTCGGGGTTTGTAGATTGGTTCTTCATCTTCTACTTGAGGGGTTTCGGGGACGGATGGTTTGGGTGTAGCTTCAGGTTCGACAACTACCATGTCCTCATCCTCTAATTCTAGAGGTGGGTCTGAAGATTTTTCTGGAGGGGGAAGGGCATGCACTTTTCCCGAACGAGTAGAGACAACCTTGAGTTGTTCAGGATGTTTGGGGTTGTTTTCAGGCTGCCCTACAAAAGTCCCGGCAAGAGGTTTTTGTTGGGCAAACAGACGAGCTAGTTGGGCGCCCGTCGCCTTTTGATGAGCTTGTTGAGCAATGATGATTTTCTCCAAGGCAGCTATCCTTTCATCAGATGTAGGGGTGGTGGTAGGGACATTTGGTTGAGGAGGTGGTTGATTGAGGTTTTGAGGGGGAATGTTTAAATTTTGAAATTGTTGTCCTTGATATGGTGGTCGGGTTAGATGATTTCCTCGGTAATTTCCTTGGTTTCCAAAGTTCCTTTGATTGTTGTACGGGAATCCAGGTGGTGGTCGATTGTTACCTTGAGGGTAGGGAGGCCTTTGTTGGGTCTGGAGTTGGCTAGAGTTCTCGGCACCTAAAGGGTTCCCATATTGAAAACTAGGGTGATTTCTAGTTTGGTTGGGATTGTAGTAACCTTGTCCTGGTATGGTATGGATTGAATTGAGGTCTTCTGGTTGTTGTCCTATTTCAGGTTGCATGAGCATGTTGTAGAGATATTGACAGTGGAGGGTGGTATGGTCGTATCCTTGGAAAATACCACAAAGAGAATCCATGGCTTTTAGTTGTTGGGGTGATTCTCTAAGGGTGACCAAGGATGACTCTAACCGATCTTGTTTTAAGGCAATTAATTTGAGGCTTTCTGCTATGCTTTGGATATCATTATTAACTTCTACCTTGGCTACCTTAAGAATTCCACCAATTCCTCTTCTAGCCCTTGTTTCGGAAGCCGGTTTGACTACTTCCCATTCGCTAGTCAAACTTTGATGCATGAAATTTCCTCCAGATGAGGAATCGAGAAAGAATTTGGTATCATCATCAACACCACGGTAGAAGATCTCTATGAGTTGGGCTTGAGAGATATCATGGTGGGGGCACTTCCTAAGTAAGTCTTTGAACCTCTTCCAGGCTTCTCCTAAAGACTCTCCTGGGGACATAGAAAAGTGAGTAATTTGGCCCCTAAGTTCGTAGGTGAGAGAAGGGGGGTAAAATTTCTCAAGAAACTTGATTTGTAGAACTTCTTAAGTTGTGACATGTTCTTCGCTCTCCATAGTGTTGTACCAGCTACTAACTTGGCCGGAGAGGGAATACTTGAACAACCTAAGACGAATGTCATCTTTAGAGACACCCAGAAGTTTGTTCAAAGAGCAAAGGTCAATGAACCTTTGAAGATGATCTTGGCAACTTTCCCCATTGTTGCCTGAGAAGGGGTTGGCTTGCATCATGGTGATCCATTGTGTTCGGATCTCAAATTGTGGAGCAATAATGTCAGGGGGTATGACTGGATGTTGCACATAGGCAGTTTTGGGAATAGAAAAGTCCTTTAATTGTTTTTGCCTTTCGGCTTCCCTCCTATCGGCTTCTATGGTTTCTTGTTCAGCCCTAAAGGTTGCTCACAAAGCGGCTTCTCTTTCCGCTTGTTCGGCTTGGATAAACTCTCTTTGAGCTGCGAGAGCTTGGTCAATCCTATGGGCAACTTCCTCTTCATTCATTCTTTCTAGATTTTAATGGTTTGAACGATGGAAAGTCCTTTCTATTTCTGAGTCAAACGGTTGAAAATCGACGTTCGGGCGTCACATGCACAAATGAAGCAGTTAATCGTGTGCAGAAAAAACGGACTGCCGGAATGGAAACTCGGCAGAAAGAGGAGTAGCACTT
Source organism: Alisma plantago-aquatica (assembly GCA_963693085.1). Lineage (NCBI taxonomy): Eukaryota > Viridiplantae > Streptophyta > Magnoliopsida > Alismatales > Alismataceae > Alisma > Alisma plantago-aquatica. Next base: position 714,739,752 of record OY856409.1, on the reverse strand, counting down.
TCGGAATGTTACTCGGAAGGCATAAAAATAAAAATAAAAAGTTTTTCAAAAGATTTTTGGGGGTTCGAGAAAAAAATCCGTTGTGTCTCCGGCAATGACGCCAAATTGTTAATGTGTCGCTAAGCACTTACAATCACTAAGATATTTATCCTAGAGTTTAATCCTTTTTCTACTTCCGATTAAGGCTAGTATAGGAAGGGTCGATCCCACAGGACAACTTATTAAGATTGTTATCTCTAATCCCAATTATTTGAAGAACTTGTTATTTGTTTTTGGTATTTTTTTTAGATTTGGAACAGAAAGTAAAAGTCAAGTTTTGGGGGTTGGTGATTAACACTAAGGAAAGAAATACAAGAATGAAAATGCACTTAACAAGAATATAAATTTTCCATGTCACATGGAAAATTAAGATTGTTGTTAGCACAAGAAATACTATTATGAATGAAAAGACAAGGAATTTAAAGAAAGAAAAAGCAAGCGGTGATTAAATCAAGAGATGGAAATCGAGGATTTAGGGGTTTTCACCACCTTAGCCTAGGCAAAAACAAACTAATCCTTTAAAAATGACGGATTCGATGAAGGCAAGTGAATTAATAAAAATCCACTAAATATGGACTCCACATGAGCCCATTGGTCCTAGTGCTTATGCTTCTTAGTACATCATCTTAAAAGAAGAAGATCCACGGTCGTTTCAAAACTTCTATGCGATTAGGTTTGTTGTTCTAAATTTGAACTTCCACGGTCATATCCATCCAGATTAAGTTTTGATCAAATCAATTAATTACTTTGATAGATCAATTAGTTATCAAACCCAAAAGCCATCTAGAATCCTTTTTTAAGGAAAAGTCGATAAAACCATGGCTAAGAGGTTATTCCCCTTGCCTCAATAAAGAACTACTCACTCATGGAAAAGGAGCAAAGAGAGACGGAGGGAGGAAGTGATCTAGCCATCTTCAAGTCTTACGACTACTGGTCCTCGATTAGAGACAATGAAAATAGCTGCCTCTTCCTACCTTGCTCGATTGCTCACGAGAGGGGAGGAGGACAAAAGAAAATACTAGATCTAAAATACAACGGAATAACATGTAACAAAGATGCAAAGCCACTTTATTCCAGATCTAGAAGAAGAATACAAGGAAAATTGCTTCAGAGCACTAATACAAGAAAACCCGAGATGCCCAAGGAGGAGGAAGTGCCCCTCCTTTTATAGGAGAAGGAGGGGGGTATACATTAGGTTTAGTGCAAAAGAAATGGCTGTCGGCAGCTGGTAACTTTCTAGATCTAGTCAATAGAGGAAACAATTGATTGCTTTGTATTCCTTTTGCATTAATTTCCCGCAACAGAAATTTCGAGCGTATTTTTGGGCTAGTCAAAAATTCGGAAGTGGCTCGAAAATATATTTTTCCTGTATATAATTGAATTATATTTCTAACTCATACTTGTACAATAAATTCCTCCTTGGGATGTGGTAGTTATTCCAATTTTGGTGAAAGGTATATACTGAAATCAGACTCTGTGGGAAAACGTAAGGCTACTTTCACTGGTTAATTGCGCAGCCAAATAAATACCAAAATTGCCACAAAATATGTCTTTTTTGTAGCCAATAAAATTCTCTTTTCATTTCATAATTTATGTTGAAATTCTGCCTTTAGACGCAAAAGATATGGCTATTTTGGTGACGAGTATCTCAGGCACTACGGGAATATTTGAAAAGCCTCATATCTTCATCTTTTATTTTCTCAATTTAATTACTTAGATAATTCCTGAAAATTAAGAAAAATATCATAAGAATTCAGAAAAAATATATCAAGAAGATGAAAGTGATATTTATTTTTGAATTAGCTAAAATTAACAAAAAAGTCCTAATTAATTATTCTAAATGAAGCAAAAATAAGAGATGAATATGCATTCATCACATATCTACAAGTATTGCCTCAACCAGATCATTAGGATATGCATTCCCAAAAGCAAATATCTATATATACTCTCCATGTGTCACTCTAGTGCATGTGGGGGTCATTTTGGTTTCTTTTGGCTCATGTCATTGAAAGACACACATGAATGTTGTAGATCTTGCTTAATGTGCCAACAAACAGGCAAAATTTCAAAGAGCAACATGATGCATCTTTCCCCTATTCTATTGATGGAGGTATTTGATTTGTGGGGCATTGACTTCATGGGACCATTTACCCTTTTCTTTGGATTTGTGTATATCTTGGTATCTATTGATTATGTGTCCAAATAGGTGGAGAACATTGCTACATGAACAAATGACCACAAGGTGGTATGTGATTTTGTAAAATCAAACATCTTAATTCATTTTGGAGTTTCAAGAGCTATGATTAGTTATGGAGGTAGCCACTTCATACATAGAGCTATTGACAGATTATTGAAGAGGCATAGTGTGAACCACTAGGTGGTAATGCATGTCACCCTCAAACAAGTTGACACATAGATCTAGCCAATAGGGAGATAAGTACCACTCTTGAGAAAACAAAGATTGGGCCACAAGGATTGGTCACTTCACTTTAATGATGCTTTATGGGCATACCAGATAGCATTTGAAACCCATACTGGCACCACTCCTTTTAGATTGATATATGAGAAGAGATATCACTTGGTGCTTGATCTACAACACAAAGCTCTTTGGGCTTTGAAAGGCATCTATCTAGATTTAGACATATTAGTAATTTGAAGAAAGTTGTAATTAAAATGAATGTGAAGAATTGAAACATGGGACCTATGAGATCTCGAAGAGATATAAAGAAAGAATGAAGTTCTTACATGACAAGATCATACAAAAGAAGACATTTAAACCCAAAAAAATAGTTTATATGTACAACTCCCACATGAAACACTTTCTGGGAAAGTTGAGGTCAAGATGGGAAGGACCTTTCCAAGTAAAGCATGTATACCCTTTTGGTGCAATAGTGATCAAAGGGAAAGAAGTAACTAAAGAATGTGTTGCCAATGTATTTGTGACTGAAACTGATAGTAGAAGATGAACTCGATAAGGCAAATCGAGTTTTGATATTATCATGTTTATTTAAGAGATACCATTAGAAGATTAGCTATTCTTGAATTCTAATGAGAAAGTAGTCTACTATATAAAGTAAGCACCAAGGTTCTCAAAGACATGATTGGGTCAAGGAACATCTTGCTCATCTGAAGGTGTAAAATTTAATGATAGTCTGAGGAAACCTACATTAGTTTACAAAATTTTAACCTAACACTTTACAAGTTTTAATTATACTTTTGTTTCCTTCCATAATTTCAAAGAAACCACATACACACATTTTGATTTTGATAGTGTTTGTGATTTTGATCTATGTAGTAGAATAGGGATTAGAGAAGAGGGAATGCCCCCAAATGGTGAAATGAAATGAAACTTCAATAAAAATTATATATGGAAAATGAGTGGATGTGCTAAAAATTGGTTGTAGAATAGCCTTTCTAATGTTAGAATGGTCGTGGTCACGTGTGATGGTCAAATGGAAAACATAAAATCAAGCCTTTAATATACCAAAAGTTGCACAACAAAATGACCGTTCTCACAAGAACAATTGTGATTTTCTTCTAACAAAATGGTTGTTCTATTGAGAACAATCATATTACAACAAAGTACACAGTGTAAGCAAAAGATTTGACCTGCTATGGGTCAAGCACAACAATCATTCTATCACTAGAACGACCATTTTGGCCCAGGCCCACTGCGATTAAAGGGTTAAGAGGGGGATCTTTTCTCACAATTCCTCCACGCGACCCCAAGCATCTCCCTTGGTTGTTTTAGTAGCAAGGCACTATTCTGGTTGCCCCAGGGCCACCAAACAAGGGCTCTTGATCACAGAGACTGCATTGAAGCTTCCTCAATACATATTGATGCTCTCTAAAGAATCTCCAACTTTCAAATATCCTTTATAAGCCTCTCCATCTCCATTTTCTCTACTCCACCTAAAACCATATGTGCTCCAGTAAATTCTACCCCACCACCATCTTCCACCTTGGTGGATTGAAAAGGTTTGAAACCCCTAAAAAGACACTCACCCCAACATGTTTCTCTAAGAATGCCTTCACACCCGCTCCACTTTCACATTCTCCATCCATACATACCCAAAACCATACCCAATTTTAGTCCTATAATAATGATGATTCTGCCGATCTGATCTACCTAATGGGGGGAACAAATCCTCTAATGGAGATATTGAATACTTGGTCAATTCCATGAATGTAGAGATCCTTCCACAAAGGAGGAGAGGGAAAGTAGACCTTGCTCACATACTCCACCCAATTCAGGTCAGAAGTGGTTGCAAGGAGATCCACATCTTCTCTATGCCCAATAGCTCATGTTATACTGATGGATACCTTGATGCGCTCTACCTCCACAACTAGATAGGCCCTACCTCAACAAACATTCAGTGATACAAGGAGGCATAGATCCTCCTATTCAAGATCTCAACGGCCCGCTCAACTACCAAGAAGAAAGCCTATACTTGAGTAAGAGGGGGAGGAAGAAGAGGAAGAGTTGAAGGTTAAGCAGTCATAGATTTGGATACAATTTCAAGTTTGGAAGATAATTAGGGTGTTGAGGATCATGAGGACGATGAAGATGAAGAGCATGAAGAGGAAGCAGATATGACGCCAACCAATGCTGAATTGAGGGCTACTAGAGCACAAGGATTCATGACACCACCCCAAAGGCAAGAGTGAAGAATTGAAGTCATGGACCCCTTTTCCCACAATCTTGATGGGGAGGTTGTCCGCACTATATATGACTTTGAAAAGACCTTAAAAACCCTTGGTCTTGATATTTCTTTCATTGGAAATGTAGAGGAAAATGGATTACACAAGATAATATTTAATGTAAAACACATGTATGTCTATTTGACTCAGGAGCTTTTCAAACCAGTTATCAAGGTAATGCTTGACAAGGAGCATGCATTACAATTTAGGTTGTTCACAAGGCTACAATACATAACATCCTCTCAGTCAAATGACCTATTAACTCACACTCTATAATGTGTTGAAGATTCAAGGAAGGTGTCATAGAGAATTTTTTTGACAATTTTAAATCACTTAAATGTGGATGGTAAGCATCAGAATGACAAGTTTGTCATGGGGAAGTCTAAGACACGTAAGGTTCTAAATATTTTTTTTTATATTTGCAAAAGGTCTTCGCAAACACTATTGGCACCTGATATGACAATCAAGGTTGTTGTTTGATGAAATAACTATTTATCATGTATGCCATCACAAGTGCTCAGGACATAAATCAGGGAGAGATATTGATATATCATTTGAAGACAACCCCACACAAGAGCATTGCTCCTTTCTGGATGAGAGGAACTGTCACCTGCATTGCTTATTATTTTTTCCATTAGGCGAGCCACCTTGAAATGGAAATAGGATCCCCATTGGAGGACAATAATTATATACTAAAGGCAATGATGATCTCCAAAGTGGTTGACATGATTTTTTACCACTTTCACATGTGCTATTCTACTTTTACTCTTGAACTGTCATATCATGTGTTTGTCCTATTGGAAAAACATGGACTCCACAAAGATATGATGGAAGAAATTGCACTATATGAGCATCTTAGTCCGAGGAAATTATCTACAGATCTGGTAGCCCCAGATGTTGGAGAATCAAGAGTGGTGCAAAAACAACAAAAAGAAGAAGAGAGAGCCCACTAGGTAAGGATGAGGCAAGATATGGGAGGCATTCAATTGTGTCTATGACATGTCCATCATTCATGCATTTTTGGAGGGGAACATAAGACGGAACAAGATATGTGGTTGGACGAATAACATATGCATTAGCAAAGTAAACCACATTTACTAGAAAAGTCATGCATACACAGAGAAAAACCCTCATTGGGATTAGGACTATTGAGGATGTTTATAGGTATACCCCAAGACATACTCGACTTCATATGCAGAGTATTAGGTAACCAAACCACCCCCAGGAGCAGCACCACCCCCAACAGGGGCACCAGACCCACTGCCACCACAACGACTATACTCTATCATTGTCGAGTTTTAGTTTCATGAAGAGGACATCATGATTTAAAAGCTTGTGGTGTAAGTTGATACACTCTTATGACTTTGATCCCATGTTCTTAATTTTGCCTGAGGAATTTGTTTTTGAGATGTTCATTTTCCCTACATTTATCCAGATATTTTTTTCATTCTTCATTGCATACCACTGCATCGTATGTGCTCCATTTTATGCAATTTTTATGTAACTTCCTATTTTTAGTCCCTCTTACCATGCATCCACTTGCATTTCATGTATTTTTTTATAATATTTTTTGTGTTTTCTTAGTTAGAATTTGCTTCCATGTTATTTACTTATTAGTAGAGTAGGTCTCTATGTGAAATGGACAATTTGACACCATTTTGCCAAATCTTCCCAAATCTAAAATTGCTTGCCCTAAAGAATGTTTCAACATAGTCTCTATATAATTGGGCTAAGTTGAATGGTCTTTTATAAATGCACTCACATCTATAATTTCACTATTGCTTCATGACATTTTTTGATTCTATACAAGTTTGCAACCTCTCTTACACAATGTTGAATGTTTGGTTAAAATGTGATTTTAGCAAGCCACGGACATTTATGGTTGTCCATTTCTTATGAAAAGAATGTGGCTTGACATAACTACTCAATTCATCACTGCTTTTTTCCTTTGATGTGAATATTGTTTGGATTAGCATGTATGTAGGAACCATTATGTGAAGATCCTCATTATTGACCCCTCTTTTCATCCACTTATTTCCACCACTTCTTACCTCTCCACTTCATTAAAAGATGCCAAAAGAGCACAACAAAAATAGTAAGACTTGGCCACCCTCCAAAATCTTGAGGTGAACAACCCTTCGTCCCCTATGATTCTTCCTACCACCATGTGTACTAGACACACATGGGGCAAAAGAAAAAGAAAATAAAAGGTGCTCCCATGTGATAGCACCAAAACAATAAGAAAAAAATATGGGTGCTCCTATGCATTTGCATTTTAGTATCCTTCCACAACCCTTTCTTACATTCACATACCCATTGGGCTAGGAAAACACAAAGCCTAGCCTACCATGCCTCCATATATTGGCAAGTGGGACATTTAGGGCAGATTGGATCATAGGGTTAAATGCATACAAAATAAACAACAGTCCTAACTATTTTGACCGATTCCTCGTATGATATCGAGTTTACCCAGAGCTTTGAGAATTCCATACATCTTGCTTGAGTATTGGATACCCTATGTGAAAGTCTTTGTTATCTATGCTATTATTGCATTTTGATTGTGTTAGAGGAGAGTAGAGAGTTTAATTGCACATATTGATTCATATATGAGTTCATTTAGTTAATAACAACCATACTAAGTGCATTTGTCATTTCTCAATTGATTGATTACAAAAGAGATATAGTCAAATCATACTTGAGGATAGTTATGTTTTAAGATTAGGGTAATTATAGATACCTTAATTTGGTTTCCATCTTGTTTTTTTCCCATTATTCACATCAAGATGTTCATATATGCATGTTATTCTCCTGGGGGATTATTATTAGATGCACTTATGGATGTTTTTTGCATGCTTTGTAGGTACTACGTAGATTGATTGAAGGGACGGTAGGGACACATATGATCCCAAGGACTCCACATATATGGAGAAGCCCCAGTGAGTTACTCAAAGTCAACTCCAACATAACCCAAGTTTCCAACGATAAGGAAAAAAACTCCATAGTTGATCAAGTTTTAAATGAAAGTGCAATAGAAAACCCCTAGAATGGCCATTCTATGCTTAGAACGGATATGCTACATTGAGAAAAAAACTCTCTAAGAACCACATCACCCTATCTTGAATAGAATTCCACCACCGTGACCGTCCTTACTAGAATGGTTAATCCATTCATCACACAGAATAGTCATTCTAGTCCAGAACGACCATGGAAATTTAATTAGTCACCTCCTCCAATTCACCATCAACCCAAACAAATACAAGTCCATGGTCATTCCCAGTACCACATCTATTCCACCTCAAAATCCCCATGGTTGTGGCGGAGGCAAAATAGTCGGTATGCCTCCAATCCTCGTGCCAACCTACACTAATTTTCCTAAACAATTCCCCACTTAACCCTAGACACCCTGGCCCCCTATATATGCCTTATTGGCAGCTAAGGGGCAAGGGTTGTCTTCTCAAGCATTCATTGGCCATCACCTACTATCCACCAACCTCATTCATTCTATATTAATGTGTCTTCCACGCCAAAACCCTAGTTTTCTAGGTTTTTGTCTCATGCTTATTATAATTGGAGGAGGATGACACCTTGATTGCTACAGCTAGATGTGAAGAGAAACCCTCATCAAACCTCATGGGTTTTTCATCTCCTTCTCCCCATTCTTTTGCTTTTTCTTTAATCATGTGTAGCTAAGCTCCCTTGGTGGGTTGTTTGGGGGAAATGTGTTACTTTGATACCATGTATTTGGAGACTATTCATGTGAAACGTTTTATGTTTCTTGTTATTCCATTTTATGCTTGTTCACTTCTTTCTTTGGTTGTTTAATCTATGGAACCACCTAGGGTATTGAAAATATAGTGACTTTGGTCTTTCTGAAGGAATAACTCCTAAGTTCCCTTAATTCATGTTTTCAACAGTATATACAATGTCTACTGCTAAAAACCGAGAACATGAACTATATAGTCTATAATATTGATTTTTTGGTCCTCCAAATGGGCTCCAAAATTTCCCTGGTTCAGTGCATGGACTCCTTGAATGACACCATCGGCCTTATTGTTGGAAAGCTAGGTTAGTTCAGTCAAGCATGTTGCTACATCAACACCCATGTCGATGTCATTTACCCTAGGAAACTATTTTTTCTCTTCAAAACTAAGAGATATGCCCTAAAATAGGTGTGATGTAATATCTAAAAGTTGGATGAAATTTTGAGAAGTGGGTCATATGTATAATTATTCACATTTGGATACAGTAAGAGATCAAGGAGAAAAGGTGAAGAAGCTCCCATGATGCCCATGTCACTGATAAGAGTCACTCAGAAATGCCAAAGACGTGCCACCTTGTGTTCTACCCCAAAGTTTCTTCTTTTCCTCATGTTATTATGTTAATTTCATTCTTACTTATAGTTGTATGGAGAGAACTTCAATCTTGAGGAGATAATCTCCTTTTCTCTGGGATTTGGGAGTAGCCTAACATGGTAGTAATTTGAATAACTGAAATTCATTAATAAATGATTATTATATTGGATTTCATTCTTGAATAAATATATTGAATAAATTATGATTGATCACCATAGTTTATTTATTAGATTAAAAGTTTTATTTGGAAGACACATGTTATCATATTTCTTGCATAAATGTAGGTTAAGGAGTGCCCAGAAGTAGGCCTATGTCTATTAGTTTTATTGCTATAGTCTGAGTTTGGTTGGTTTATCTAAGTTAAAAATACCACAAAACTATGATGTTTTTTAGATACAGGTAACATTATGATCTTTAAGGATGTAGCACTAAAATGCAACACTTATCAAAAGAATTATATTAATACGTTAATATAATATATGATCTCCATGGTGAAGCTGGTATTTAAGAGAATCTCTTGACCTGATATTTAATCACTTTGAGTAAATCATTTCTTTGTTTAACTTATTAATAATCAAACCCAAATGCAACATTTTTCTCAGCCTAGCTGATTAGTTACCATTAGTAACAGTTTCTAGTGGCCCAACTCTTTTTTATTCAAAAATCTCAAGGTTCATTTTCCCTTTATTATGTGATGATTGTACTCTTGCATTTAGATATGTAGTATTAGAGTGCCACCTTACATGAGTAATATCTTGTCATAGAGAATTTAAGGACCTTCCCCTTTATACAATTCAAGTTTTGGCGAGGACATAAACTACATATAAACTCATAGGCTAAGTATAGAAATCTTTATATTTCATGCTTATGTTTTTGATATAATTGGTTACCACTGCATTGCATTATTGTTCATACTTTCACAAAAATCATGCTTGTCAAGAGAAACAATATCCGATAAGAGATAATGCTAAACAATTTTCTAATTTCTACTACCCCTACCCTAGACTTTTTGTATATCAGAATCCCATTGAAAAAACTACAAATTATCTCACAACATACACCAAGACTATGAAATTAACTTCATTATCAAATTTATCAATGAGTATCTAAGCTCCTTAGGGATAAAAATCACCAAACATCACCATGAATATGCCATATGAATAGATATGTAGAGACTTTAAACAAAAATTTGATAAAAATACTCAAGAAGGCAATCAACTCGATGCCAACTAGCACGTGGACCTTGCAGTGGATCCTTGGACACATGAAACATCTAATAGAATTTCTACATGAACCACACCTTACTCATTTATATATTACCAATGGAATTGGGGATCCCAACCCTTTGCATCTACAAGAAGTTTATATTACTGAGGTAGAATGGTTCAGAGATCACATCTATTGCATATGGTTGAATAATGATGAATGAAAGATTTACATCAATCCAGAGAAGCTCAAGCACTCAATCAGAGTCCTTGTCCCCACAACTTCCAGAAGTGTGACATTGTCCTTCATGCTATTAAGAACATTTATGCCATGGAAACTTCAATCCAAATTGGGAGGGACCCTACATTGTCCACAACATCTATGAGTAGGAAGCCTACACCTAAAAGATATGAATGGGGATATTCATCTTCAGGACATAAACATTGGTCTTGTCATACACTACTAGTTAAAAGGTAGGATACACCAACATCAATCCTCTAGTAAGAAGCACCCTCTAGGTTAAAAGTCCTGCCCCTCAAATAATAAACTAATATTACTTAAACACCACAATGTGTTTCTTATGAATGGAAATAATAAGGGTCAAACACTAGAATTAGTGGACCTATGAAGGAAGGGACACAACCAACCTTGAGACCTAGGTAGTTCTATAGACGAAATTCACCCTTCAGTTATACCAACTTCAACTATGAATAAAAGTTATGGATGCATATGGATCGAGGAAAACTACATGTTTATATCTTGAATTCTCCAAAGAGAGGGTGATGATTGGAACACACACTTTGGTAACCATATATTGATTTAGAAAATATATTTTTTAAAGCTATGAGCCCCAAAGGTGAGTCAGACCTAATCTACAAGGTCAAGATATCCTGAAACCTTTACATGTCTTAAATTAACCTAATATTTGTATTGGGATATGAAATTTTCTTTAGTCATGGGATACAAGGGGATGTATGGTGGAATGTATTATAGGTAAAAGATACCTTGTGGCTATCGATTCCTCGCCCTTTAAAAGGAAGTGGAAACAACCTTTTGATGGACCAACCTAGGAGAAATAAATAGGCAACCCTTCACTAGGAAAACCACATTCATTCTGCCATCACATGACCCAAGATCCCAACATGAGGCCCCAATTATCAGTATCCATCCATAAAATTGCTTAGAATGTAAACACAAATCATCAATATAAAAAGCCTAAGGTTCCACTCCAAAAAGTTAGACACATACTTTTGATAGATTGATGAGCTAACTGATGATGATAATAGAGCCCATTAAGGTGTCTCGGACACATATCGCCTTAACCCATATGGGTAGAGAGTTGATGCTTAAACACCCACTACATGGCCAATCTTTAATTTGTTAGAGAGACATATAGGGTCAGTGGATCTCCCCAATCCATGTTTTTCCTTAAGATGAAGGTTCCTCTTATGGTAGAATAGGACACAAACATTCAAAGGGAGGAACCAACCAATGAGTAGTAGGGTGAAACATAGGACAAGCTTAGTCATACTTAGGATCCCATCCCTCTCAAACTTTGACAACAAAATGGAATCGCAAGGATGACCCAGAAAAATGTCATTATGTATCTCTTCAAAGTACAACACAACCATCCCTAGCACCTCCAATGTGTAAGTCAGGAAGTCTCGATCAACCTAGGACACTTGACTCTTCCAAAGGAACATTTATAAGAAAGATAATAATAAAAATCAAGTTCTCCACTAAAATATCAAGGGATAGAATGATGAATATTGTGGAGGAAGTACTAAAGTCTCATGCCACACAACATATTCATCTTAATTTCCAAATTTTCTTATTATTAGCCTAAAAAATCTTTCAAAATAAGAAAGAAAATGACACCATTGTACTAGCAGACAAAAAACTCATAAAAAGACAATGGAGGTGAGACATGTGATGAAGGACTATTCAGATCCCCATCAGACTTGTAGGTAACCACTACATAAGGAGATGAATCTATCCACACTCAAGAGAGCATTGCTTGCTAATATGGTAAGCCTCCATAGTCATCTTCAATGACTAAACCACATTTTTGCTCCAATATTTGGAACTGGTGAAACCATCATGTAGCCTTTGATGGAAATCTAGGATCTTGTCTACATCATACATGCATCTTCGAAGGTCAAACTACCTAAGAATAGATATTAGAAAATAAGCAATAGGCTTCTCTAGCCTTAAAATAATGATCAACCACCAACACCTCTATTCTACAAGCTAAAGTGCCAAGATGGAACCTCATACAACCACAACATACAATGTCATCTATCAAGTGAGAAATTCATTTGTCTAACTCACCAACATGCCAACATGGATCGTCTATTATGATATTCTTCAATAGAAACTCCTACACAAAGATATGATGTGTATTTGTTGTCTCCTGGAACTTAAGAGGATTGACACGCATCCCCAAACAAACTTGCAAGTCTTGAAAGGTCCTTGAATCCTCCAAGTTAGCTTGTCTCATCCAAGAATAATGCATATTGCTCAAAATCAAGGGCAGTATGGTCTCACCACACCAAATTGCTACCATGATGCATACAAATGACCAATTATCTCTCAAAAAACCAACTCTAGATAAGAGCAAGGTGAAAGATCATGTACAAGATATATTTGGAGACCATATGCCATGACATGCTCACTCTCAAATGACTCCCAAAGCATATCCAACTTCATGAAGAGACCATCAACAATCACTCAATGGGTATCTCTAGGACTCATGTTGAATAAATAAGGTAGATATATACTCCAACTCGACTTATTTGGTATGACTGACTAACGATCATTATCATTGTAAAGATTTATCTTGGTTAAGTCTTCTAGTTTGGGAGTCAGCATTACATCCTAAAAGTAGAATGTTTGACTGAGAATATGCTAGAAGCAAATAGCCACCGTAAGTTTCCTATCAACACATACATAGACAAGACAAAGAAGGTGGCAAGTCACACTAAAGGTAGCAAGCTCTGCCTCCTCCATCTTAAAAATATCTATGATTTAGTGATGCACCAGTTGAAATTTAGTGGGTGACTTCTCAGAAAGGAACTTGACTAATCATATAGGGTTGAATGGAGTCAAAACCTTTAAACTCACAAAGAGTGAAGGGATGCAGAATAATGAGGCATACATGCCATATTTATAGCCATCATAGTTCAAGAATTCCATAAATCACACTTCCCTATGAGGCTATGACTCTTATACCACTCTTAGCTTCTGAAGGTTTGTTCGAGGGTTTCTAACCTCCACTTCTACATATGACATTGGGACGTTCATTGAGTGTGTTCTTGGAAGGAATGCTAGAATTTAGTTTTGCTACATCTTTTGCAATTCTCTTCCACTAATTTTTGTTCTTCCCATGCACACCTAGATACCCTTATAAAATTTATCTCCTTAGGCCATAAAAATGTTTGGATTTGTCACCATAGCATCTAAAATTGTCAATTTTTTCATGGTGCTCCTATCCTTATTAAGTCTTATTTTTTCATGATCCTCATTGTTTACCCCATTTCATTCATGGAGAAGGGTCATCTATGAGTGTTGGATTACCTTAGAGCCTAATTTTAAACTTTATATGCTTGGAGAAACCCATGGAAGCTTCCTACATATTTAGTTTTCTATTCTAAATATTTTCCTTGATCCTTGTTGAACTTGGAGGAACCTATCCAGTCTATGAAGCTCCATATTTTGATATTTCATTGTCAATTTAGTCACATTAAATAAATGAGAAATGTTTACCTACATGGTCATTTCTATCTTTACTCTATATTTGATAGTAGTATTGACACATGTTATGGATAAATAAATTTATTCATTTTCCCAATCACACACATATGGTTGTGTGTAACATGTGATGAAAACTATCCTGTATAAAATGTTTTATTGATTTATGGATCCTCAAAAAGTGTTTAACAATGAACTTATCTCTTCTCTAATTGGTCAAACCTTGGGAAATCCATAGTTGATTCTCCTGGCCTCACAAAATTATGTGTGAATATACGTTGAAAATCTCTTAATACAAGGAATCCTTTTGATCTGAAATCAAATATAAGTTACCATACTTATTTTGTTTAAAACCAATAAACATTGTGTTAATTCTTTTTGCAACATTCTGCACTGCTTTACTGATTAATATTTGATAATCCATACAAATCGACTTTCTGTAGCAACCAAGGGATGAATGTAAAGTCAACCACCATTGTAGTGTGCATCACATGTTTAGCCACACTATTCACAATAACAACAAAATCTAGGGACAAAAACCATGGAGGCAAGGGTTAGAGTGTCCATATTCCTTCTCAATCGTCTTAGGAGTGGTTTATATCTTGCAGGTGATTCATAGACGTGCATTTCATATGTTAATGCCTTGCTTGGAATCAAAGATAATTATGGTACGTGAAAGGTTTAGTGAGACACACACAATGGTGGCATAGAGAATATCCTAAATCTCATCTTCTAGAGCAATAGTGGCATTGTCTAGCCTGCTACAACCTTGCACCAGGTCTCCTACCCTAGTGGAAATGTAGAGTCCATAGGCGTAGGAATTAGACTCATGATTGAAGGTTGCATCAACAAAGACCAACATGTTCTTATCTTAAAAAGAAATGGGAACCCTATCATCCTTGAACATAAGAGTTTGTTGCACTTGAGTTTCATTAATCATTTTAGTTCTTTCACTAGTGAACCTTGAGAGGATGCTCGTAGGCTTCCTCTCCAACTTATATAATTTTAGTCTCTTTCCCTTATTAATTTGAAGTGCAACGTCAAAATTACAAGCTTATGATCGTAGGGTATAAAGACCTCTATAAAATCTCAGGTTTATCTAGTCTCCATAAGACCTCTATATGTCTCAGTTGGGGCGAGAATAAGTATGGTCTAAATGGCCAAGAATAACATAGTCAGTTGTAAAGACGAGCTATGTATCATAGAGATGTAATCTCAAGTCTTTTTATTTGTTATTTAACTCATTATAAATATTCCCACATGTTAGTAATCATCACCATGATCACTTTGATCCACCCCTATGGATTATGATCTGGGCCACACACCCCTTTATGCCATAATTTATCAATATTGGCCTTAAAAAAGGTCAAAATCATGTATTTCTCATTTCATCATCTGTATTCAATATCTCATGTAAGAAACACATAAGTTAGGGTTGACTATGTCATAAATCATGATTTTACAGGATATTCCTAGGTGTCCTTGTAATAGCATCATATGTCATGCTACGTTTATCTACATGAGATGGTTGATATGTGATATTGAGTACTTAGTATATTGATATGCTATTAGATCTTGTGATAAAGATGCCCTGTCTTGAACTAGTATATAATGTCATCATTTGGAATTAAATTGAGAATTGTCACCTTTCTTATTTACTTTAGTTCATATAGTATGATTCCATATCATTCTTATGTATCTTGGTGAGAGTATTCGTCTTATTAGGACTCTTTGTGAGTTTCATGTGGTTGTTCTAGGAATTTTTAGGTATAGTGGAAGATGCAAAAAGGATGAGACAATAAAGAATTAGCAAAGAACAATATAGCTTAGTCTAGAGTATCCATGTACTATCACTTTCGTGAGTGCCAAGTGGGTAGTTGTCATGACATTATATATGATGCCTCTTTGTTGTTCTTGAAAATATACAAGTGAATTGAATGTAAATGATGTTGTGTATCCTTATATATGGATGTAAATGTAACTTAATCTATTCAAATCAATAGATAAGCCTTGGTTCTTTTACTATCAAATATTATAGTTTGTAAGGGTGCCTTGTTACCTTTACTTCATGTTGACTCGAGGTCTAAATTGACTGATCACTTATTCTAATGGTGGCTCAACCATTCCACTTATTTGTGTCTAATGCTTCTAAGTAAGTGATTTTAACTTAGATATACACACTCCAAATGCCTAAACTTGCACATCCTAACTTGGACAAATCAAGTCGCACATGCATAAAGATTAAAATTGAAAAATAGATAGTTTTCTCCTTAGAACTTTGATGTAAATCACTTGTAATGGTTGTATGACTTGTAATTAATCTCATTTGTGTAATAGAGTCAATTAGAATGAATAATGAGAACTTTTTGGACATTTGTCATAAGACACCATAGACTAGATTTTCAACTGAGTTTGTCATGGTGACAACTTAGCCGACAACCTAACTTGACCCTTAGCAATACCCAGGGTTAGCCAAGTTTGTCCTGGTGGCAACTCGACTGACACCCTATACTTTGACTTGCTATATAGTGATGTCGGTCGAGTTTTATAAAAGATGACTCAACCAACAACACTATACGGAGAAGGGAATAAAAGTGTTTCTAGTTGTTGGAGTGTTGCAAAACTCAAAAATATATTTGTTGAAACACCTGAAATGGTTGGTATTCGATCCTAAGTTTCTCTACTGGCTAGTAGGAAACTTCGATTATAAATAGGACCCCTTGGGATTTGTCCCATGGTCATCCAAGCACTACGAAGGTCCCTATACTATAGTTGAGAGAGATTTTCCTACCAAGACCTCCATCCACTCTCATGATCGTAATCACTTGCTACATCCATTAGAGTCAATAGGAGGTTTGTAAGAGAGTTGGTCCTACATGGACATCTTGTGAGTCTCTCACTTCCTCCACCTCCCAATCTCTCTTTATACCATGAATATTGGGATTCTCTCTCTTGACTAAGAGAGGTGAAGAAAAATTGAAGGAGTCCCTTATTGAAAGCTTCTCCTCGTGAAGATGAAGTCAAAGATAGAAGATCCAAGTCAAGAGTGGGTAAATCCTTGAAGGCGGAAGACTTGTTTCAAGAGTGGGTAAGTCCTTAGTGAAGGTCGAAGACTCATTACAAGAGTAGGTGATTCCTTGGTAAGGTAGAAGACACTTGGTCATGGATAGATAAGTCCTTGTAAGGTTGTTGGCTCCCTTGTCCTTAAAGGGAAGGTTGGGTACCCTTGACCTTGAAAAGGGTGGTCTTATGTTATAACTCTTATAATGGAATATAAGGAATGTGACATGGTTGAAATTATTTGAGGATGACCTCTCTAGGTAGTGGATGTACATCTCCTAGTTTGTAGATTGGAACCAATATAAATAACTTGTGTTATTTTGTGCTTGTTCAATCTTTCTCTCCCTTGTTATGCATTTCTAATTGCACTCAAAGTTCATACTTGCAATATCATCTTAGAAATATCTTGAAGGTATCATGAATTTTATGTATGTGATTTTATCTCTGTTCACCCCCTCTAAAGCCCATTGTAGATCCAACAGTTCATTCATTGTGTGTTATGGAGTATTCTGTTGAGTTGAATAGATGTTGTATTTTTGTGTGGCTCCTATTTTTAGGTGTGCATGATTTGTTCCTGGTCTAGCTGGTGGGATATCCAGGTGTATTTTTAATGTTGATAGTATTTCTTGACTTAGAATTTTAATAAATGTGTTTTATTTGGGGGAAACGTCTATTTGGTTTTTAATATGGCTTATTGTTTTCTTTCACATATCATCAGGATTGCACTTTACATCCCTTCATATTCACGGGTTGATTTGAGATTAACTAAAGTCCCATCTTATTTATTTACCATTCATTCTTATTTGTCTTTTCACTTCATCCTTGTTTCAGGAATTCTCCCCATCTTATGTGAATTTTACACCTTGACTTACTTTATCAAAACAAGTTCATCTGTCTTTCTCTTCATACATTTCTTAAAATTACATCTTGAAGAACTTTTCTTATCATGTTCACACTTGGATTTAGGTTTCATGGAGCTGTATTTTTCTCTTTTAATCACCAAACATTCAATTTTTAGTTAACTATGGTGCAATTTTTATCTCTTTTCATAGTATGATGGAGGTATTAGCATCATGATTTCTGATTGTTATGCTCTTTAGATTGTTCCAAAATGATTACTTGATCAGAGTAATCAAAGAGAAATCAATCTAAGAGTTCCATACTTACCTTTCCTTCAACATTTGAATACCTGGATAGGGCATTCAAGTACTGAGATTAGGCAGTATGCACCATATTTTATATCATGTTCTTATCTTAGATACCATCCTAATCCTAGTCCTAGTATCCATGTAGATCCAACAAACCTAGAGCTCTGATACTAACCAAATGTGACACCCTTTGTAACACAAAGCTAGATTACTCAAAACTTAAACCATGATCAACCATTAACAATGGATTACTGAAAATCACAGGAAATTAAAACCGATTTGCAACAAGTACCAGGAGCTGAGAATTATTACTCAAGAGCCAATACTTTACATTTCATAAAATATATTCAGACTACTACATCATTGTTTTCCAATCATCTGATACATAGGATAATAGTTCCACATGCATATTCATACCACCAAAGGCACACAAGCCAAAAACCACATATCAATCATCATGTCTACAAAACACATCAAGAACACCCCCAAGGACCTGAGTGTACATGGACGACACATAGGACTCTATTATTAGTCTCTATCCAAATATCATGTTTTACCAGGAGTAGTTTCTCCTCGTATTATGTCCTCACTCACATGATCTTTAACTCATCATGCACGACCACCTAAAAATATATTTAACCAACAAAGTGAGACAATAGTCCCAGTGAGAGATATAACTCTCTGCCAACTCTATTATTATCACAGATAACTAAGTAGATAAACTATCATACTGAGCAGGTTGAACAGAACTAACTAAATGACATATATTTCATGGATGAAGTAAATAGAGTTGTAATATGCACTTGCCAATGAGTAATAGAACATCTAATAAACTAAAAAGGAATATGAAGAACATGTAAAACTATTATTAACTAAAAATTACAAAAGCAAAGCAAGGCTTCATCCAATGCTTCCGTGTTTGACCCTATACATGTACACTACACGGCTGATTACGTATTTATTATGCCCTGAGGATTTGAGTCGTACCACCCAAATCCAACTAACCACTGCTAAGTCAAAATTGGTGACATACAAGGTCTAATGCAAGAGCCAGAATCCACGACCTCACCCCCTCAGTCAGTATGAGTGAACCTGTAGTGACATCACGAGTCAACTGCTTCCAATGACATATAGTCCAATTGTGAAAACCTAGCCCACCTTGATACAGGTCACGGTGCTAGTGAAACTGAGCTACGGCCCACAACCACACTCTTCCAGGGTATGGCCCGTAACCAATCCTATGAAATCTCATAAACATCATATCACTGAGCTATAGCCCGAAGCCGCACTCTTTCCAGGGTATGGTCCACAACCAATCTTGTGTCACATATCTTGAGGCATGATCTGAGGCTCAGGCATGGCCAAAGTCACCCTCAATTTCTAGATATTAGGGTACCAAGCTGTCCCCGCATACTCAATAGTATGCACTCTGAGTTTCCCGTAGGAGTTACTCATTTCACCATCCAGCAAATGCTGACACTGAATGGATCTATGGCACAGGACAAGTTACATGATTAGATTCCACTTGATTAATTAGACCAATTAAAGTGTCTTTTAGCATCAATCAAGTTACAATGTACAAATCACAAACAAGTCCTTTAAAAGAAGGGACATAGTATTACCACAACAGATATCATTATTTAAACTATAAAGTGATTTTCATCATCTCATAACATTGTATCACTACCAGCCACAAGGCTGTCATCGTCAACATATTATCATGGGATATCAATCCCTCATTCTAGTACCAGAGGATATCACCTCGTCTGGGCACTAAGCCCTTACCAGGTCCTAAGACCCATCACATCACACTTGTGATTCGTGGATGTCTCATCATGCTTCATTAGACATATAAGCACTACTTATACCAATCATCATTTGTGCCATATCACGTATACATACCATAGCAACCATTAACCATTATGTTTAGAGAGAGAGTATGTTAAAACACATTAAACACCTTTAACTAAAGCAAGCAATGCAGCATAAGATCTCTAATTTAGGATTAGACTTCATGCTGATTTCACATAAAGTCCCCAAGCATCATTCTACCTCAAGTCTCTGGCGTGCACCACCTCCCATAAGTTGGAGTGTATAAGGCTAAGAATTAGTCAATGTAACTAAGTATGCACATTCACATATTCATATTTCCCGTGTTCCCTTATCAAGGTTCATAGACAAAGTTTAATATTTAATCACCTTCATAGTACTCACAAGTTATAACACCCAATTAACCCATTAGGTTAAAGTCATGTAATTTAAGAGAGAGAGAGAGAGAGAGAGCACAACATCACGCTTTCCACTCATACACATTCAATAATATGACCTACCCTTAGAATCAGGGCCAATACTCTTTACATGTAGCCGATTAGGGTTTTTCCTCATGGTTACATCACCAAACCCTAATCACAACAATTTCCTCCTTCTTGGGAATGATTTAGGTTTGAACAAAATTAGTTAGATATAAATAGATTATTGTGTCATCAGTACTAGGTATCACCATATCATACATGTACACATGTATTACAACCTTGCATTATGTAAATATATTGACCATGCACCATTCACAATGTTTCATCATTTTATGACCCATATGTTATTACTTCTTGAGAGAGAGAGAGTAAGTCTTCAATGCCCTCGCGGGTAACAAGGCTATAATACCCGTGCAAAGAGTATCGATGGCATGCTATGTAAATAAATCTAAATCATATACAATTGTTGGAGTAGCGGTGGCATCTACAGTAATTATAAAGAAAGTGAATCATGTATGCATGGATTAGCGGTGGCATCTTTTGTAGTTATGCAAAAGTTAATTATGTATGTTATAGAATAATGTTTCTGTCATGTCTTATTCAAAATCTAGTACGAGGGGTGTGATGACATTATTTTTATCTAGACGACAAATAACTATGAGTGCATTACACTAGTGGTAAAAGTAGCTTTAGAAATTGAGGCATCTATGTTATGTAAATAAAGAAATGAATGAAAACGAGAGTATCCCAGAACGTATTTGAATACTTTGTAATGTGTTTGAAAATATTGTTATATAAATGAGTAAATTGTATTAGACCGTAGATATGTTGTAATACACAAATAGAAACTATAATAAGTAATAGACTTTATGAAGTTTGTTTGTACTTAGGAAGAAACTGTAAAGTGATTGGACATACTGTAATATAAAGAAGAAAATTATAAAAAGTATGGATGATGCTTTGTAATACAACTTACGTATATGAACAACTATTGATGCATCTAGGTTCATTCTCCTGGATAGTGGAATTTTATGCATCCAGATTGTATTTGTAACATGCTAAATCTCAGGGTCTTCCCTGCAATTTACCCACTTTTGAACTTTTCTTGGCCTTCTAGTCCATTTGGACCTTTTTCATAAATTTCCCTTGTTTTATATTCTTTTTGGACCCCTTGTGCAATTTGAGCACAATTCAATGTTTAAAATTACCTTTGTCCCTCATTTATGTTAATGAAGGGGTGTTTGCACAAATAACCCAATTAAGGAGATAAGTGAAGGTTAATAACGTAATTTAGTCATTAAGGATGGATATAAGTAGATAATATTAATTTGGAGCTTTTTGGATAAATATATTAGTAACAATGTGCATTTGAATTAATTATGAGTATATTAACCTCTTTATTTTCTCTCTCCTCTTAAGTGGATAAAATGTGTGAAAATGGGATAATATGGTGAATTATTTATTTTGAAATAATTAGGAGATGATTGCCTCGAAATATTACTCCCATATTTCAATTAATTAGTTTTCCATATTATTTCACCTCTTTAATATATTAATACATGTAATAATGGACAACATATGAGTTATGAGCCTTAGTGAGCTTAAATACGAATTCTAATTATATAGCATGATGCTACACTTTAATGTGAACATGTGGTTAAAATTTGATGCCTTTTGGACTTCATTTGACCCCTTAAATCGATTTTATGATTTTGGAGTAATGTACAACTGAGGTGGATTTCGATTTGCATCTAAATGCATTCATTGGCCTAAAGTTCAGTTATTTACGCCCTGTCACGCATCGACTCCCAGGCGCGCTTCATCGGACGGTCCTCGTTTGATCTCACTTTTACGACTTGATCTGACGGTCGGGACGTTGTACCCTACCTCCCGCTCAAATCAAGACAGAAGCCGTTTCACGGCAGTTCACCTCCTCCATCTCGTTCTCCCTCCATGACGCATCGATTCATACGATTCTTGTCTCGTCGAATTCCTCTCATCGTGACAGTTTGAGCGAGCCCTATATCAGTCGCTCTCTTGGACGATAGACGAAACACCCATTTCGTGCTTTCTCCTCATCTTCACCGAGGGTTGCTGAGAGAGAGCTTGAGAACTCCTCACGCCTATATAAGGATGTAGAAACAAACCTCGGGCCTCGTACTTACTTCCTCCTGCTCCAATTTCATCACACCCTACCCCGACGGCCCTGACCTACTCGCGGTACACCGCCAGCAATGGCGAGCCGGTGCTACCTGCCCCGACCACCTTGGGCCAATTACCTTTGGGGTAAGCATCCTCGGCCATCCCTCTTCCTGTTTCCTGTTGACTCAAGGTCAATTAGGTCAATGTTAACTCACGTCTAAATTGACTAAACCCATGTTTTGATGATGACTAACCATTCCACATATTGGTGTCTAATGTCTCTACTTGAGTGATTTCAGATTAGGTATAGACACACTCCAATTTCTCTAACTTGCGCATCTCAAATTGGAGAAAAGACAAGTCAAAGTCATACAAGTGCACATTTTTGTAATATGATGTAAATCCATTAGAATCATGTTGTAAATCACTTGTAATGATTGTATGACTTGTAATTAAGCTTAGAAAAATGTAAGTAGCACTTAGATCGAATATTAGAGCACTTTAGATGCATCTTTGAAAATTGATTACAGGCACTTTGTCAGTCGAGTTTCCCAGTCTGAAAACTCGACCGATCAACCTTGATCAATTTTCTGGAGATTGCATCGGTCGAGTTGTGTTTACACAGAACTCGACCGATGGAGTAACTGACCAAATCGAGTTTCATTGGTCGGTCGAGTTTCCTCAGGACAAACTCGACCGATGGTCTGAATATCGGCTTTGTCTTTTACTCTATCGGTCGAGTTACACTTATAGAAACTCGACTGATTGCATTGTACGAAAAAGTGCAGAAAAGTGTTTCTAGCCGTTGTGAAGTTGCAACAAGTGAAAATAGATCCGTTGCAAGCCACAAAACAGCTAGTTTTCGTTCACAAGTGCTCTCAAAGGCTAAGAGGCATCCCCAGCTATAAATAGGACCCCTTGGGCTTCATTCTAAGGTTGAGCATTCATTGCAAACTCTATGTGAGGCTCCTATTCAATAGTTGAGTGTGCTTCCTACAGCCTCCTCTCTCTCTAAGCTTAATCACTTGCTACATCCATTAGAGTGAGTAGGAAATCTGTAAGAGAGCTAGTCCTACATGTATATCTTGTGAGGCTCTCACTTCCACCATCTCCCTTTCTATCTTTGCAATCATGAAGATGAAGGTTCTCTCTTTTGTCCAAGAGAGGTGAAGAAGAACAAGGGAAGGAGTCCCTTGGTGAAGATCAAGGCTGAAGACTTGGAGCTAGAGTGGGTAAGCCCTTGGTGAAGGCAGAAGACTCAAGCTCAAGTGGGTAAGACCTTGGTGGAAGCTTCTCCGAGTGAAGGTGAAGTCAAAGGCGGAAGATCCAAGAAGAGTGGATAATTCCTGCAAGGCTGAAGACTTGTGCAAGAGTGGGTAAGTCCTTGGAGAAGGCTGAAGACTATTGCAAAGTGGGTAAGTCCTTGGTAAGGTTGAAGACTCTTTGTATTGGATAGGTAAGTCCTTTGGTTGGTCATGTATTGTATGTATTATGAATGAATATAAGAGTGCATTAGTTTGGAAGTCCTAGAGGTTGACCTCTCTAGGCAAGTGGACTGACACACTTCTAGTTTGAAGTGTGGAACCACTCTAAATAGCTTGACTCTTAGTGTATGTTCAATCTCTCTCATCCTTGCTATGCATGTTTTAGTTGCACTCAAATTACCTATTTAGCAACCTTATCTTATCATATATCTTGAAGGTTTAATGAATTTTGTTTAAGTGCTTTCAGCTCTAATCACCCCCCCTCTAGAGCATCTAATCACCCATCTAGGATCCAACAATTGGTATCAGAGTGGGTCTTCTCCAAGCTTACTTCCACAAGTAGGAGAATATGGGTGATTATGAAGATGGGCAACCTTCAAAGAGAGCAATAGAAGGAAACAAGAGAGAAAAAGGGATCACAAAGGCTCCATCAACAAATTAAAGCACTAGTGGAAGATCTAGTGAATGTGAAGATGGAAGATGCCATTGCGCCCTCATCAAAATCTCAATTGAAGATTTAAATGAGGTAAATTCAAGTGTTGAGATTCAAACAAATGCTTATCTTAGTCAACGAAATGCTCTTAAATTTGTGAATTCTAGCTTGCTTGATAAGATTAAGTTTTTAGAATCTCAACCTTCTATGACTATTTCATATATAGAGCTTGCTACTACTATTGTTTCTCTCTCTATTGTTTCTTATGCTCTTAAATGTGCATATTAGAGATTCAAGAGCTTACTTTGCGAGGAATAAAATGTGTAGATAAAGTTTATCCTTCAAAGATTACTTGTCTTGCATATGAACTTGCTTCCTTGCATAGTAGTGTAATTGCTCTTGACCCTCATACTATCTTTTCTTATAGAGAGAAAGTTTTTGATGCTCTATCTTGTGATAAATATTCTTATATGACTAAAGATGTTTGCTTAGAAATCTATCTTGTGCATGCTAGAGATGATATGAATCTATTGTGTTTTACCTTTACTTCTCTTATGCATGACAATCATAGTTTGAGATCTTCTTTGCAAAGATTCTTAGGTGATAAAAAGAATCTTAATCAAATCCTAGACCATACTACCAAACAAATGGGTAGAGATGGCATTGGACTTGATTGTAGTCAAGGGAACAACAAAGATAAAGGACCTCCAATATGACATGGAGAATCCTCTAGTTCCAAGACTATGGGCACATGTAATTATTGCAATGAAATTGGTCATTATTCTACTTGTTGTCCTTTTAGGAAAGCACCCAAGAGCAATAGGACTTGGGTTGCTAAACTAACCCCTCCGGACCCAAAAATATGATTGGGGACCATTTCATCTTTCTTCTTGTAGGTACTTGCAAATGGATTGACTTGAGCTATTGAATTGCAAATTGACTTCTCAATCCAAATGAAAGAAGAAAGGTGAGATGTGTAGAGGGTGACAATAGTTGGAAAAAGGAATGGTAAGCACAAAGGTAAAGGTTTTATTGCTTATAACCATTTCTAACTTGTTTTTGTCAAGTTAGTGTGCACTATACATATGGTTTTTGAGTCAAAAGTGGCATTTTGTGATTCTCTTCACACTCTTGCTCAAAAACTGTTTCTAATGCTTCTATAGTGCATTACTAACTTGCTTAGACATGTTTGGATATGGTTTGTATATTTAGCATGCCTTTGAATATGTTTTTATGAAATATATGTGCTTTTTGACAGCTGCTCTGTCGGTCGAGTTTTTCCTATTTGAAACTCGACCGATAGGCACCAATGGGTGTTGCCAACAGCTGTCATCGGTCGAGTTGTCAATGCACAGAACTCAACCGATAACACTGTGCACAGAATACACAGTTGGCTTATTGAATGAGAATTTCCCTCTCAACTAGATTTTCTCAACCAATAGCCTTATTCTTTGGCACTTTCTTTTGGTACCTTTACATATGCTTTTTGCCATGTTCTAAATTGCCTATCTTGCTTACAACTCTATCTCTCAAATTGCTCTAAATTGGTATATCTATATCTTGCAATTACTTGCTTTGATTTGTTTTGCATGTTTTGATGATGATCTCTTTGGATCTCTTGGTTGTGTCTTAAATTGCTTCCGTTGTACTCAAACTTGCTACATCTATCTAGGTGTATATCTTGTTTTGATACAACCTTGAGGTTCTTAGTGGTAATCATCTTATGGTAAGGATGCATATCTAGTGAGTTATATCCTCTCATGTTTCTAAAATTGCTTATCTCTTTGTTTGGATATATCTCTACATCTACTCATAGCTTGCTTTATATTGTGGTATCTCTTGCTATGATCTAGATCCTACTAGTAGTCCCAACTTGTGATATCATCTACTAGTAGTTCATATACATGTAGTTCTAACCTTGCTTATAATTGGCATCTTTGTTCATCTATATGCTATGCTTGTATCTTATCTCATACATGCTCAAGATTGTTCCTTGAATTCCATATCTACCATCTTGAGTTGCTTGCATAACATTGTGATGTAGGGTACATAGATCTACATTATATGTAGATATTGGAGTATACTTTTGGATTTTATGCAAATTTTGCTCCATTTTTAGTTTTTGGTGCAAGACTAGTGTTTTTCATGCATAAACGGCCTTCTGAGCAAGACTCATTGCTTTGCGATGAGCTATGATGGTTTTTGGTCAAATTCCGTCATCTTGAGGGTCAAAATTGCGATTTATTATTTTTCTGCAGCTCTTTATCTTGCTTTTTGGGTTGTTCAAGTATATGCTTTAACTTGATTTTCTTTCTATGCTTGGATAAGCCCCTATATGCGCTCTTCTACTCTCCTTATATATATTTGTGTTATCTCCTTTCTTTTTAACAAGTGATGTTTCTTATTTTCTTCATAACCCCACTTTTTGAAATGACAAAGGGGGAGAAAGGTATGTCTTCTTTTTTAAAAGAGGAAGAAGGCATGTCTTACATGAAGATGAGAAGTATGTTCATGTAAAAGGGAGAAGGTAAAGGGGAGAAGACATATATGTGTAGAAAATATATGAGTAGAAGACATGGTTTTCTATAAATGTTATGAAAACTAACCATGCAGGAGAAATAGCATCAATTGAGGGGGAGTATGAAAACTCCATGCACATCAATTGAGGGGGAGCATATGAACTCAATTCTATTGAAACCACTAGGTTTCTCCAAAGGTATGAATTTACTTAAATGCTTTCAATACATTTATGGAATGGTTTGTCATCTTCAAAAAGGGGGAGATTGTTGACTCAAGGTCAATTAGGTCAATGTTGACTCACGTCTAAATTGACTAAACCCATGTTTTGATGATGACTAACCATTCCACATATTGGTGTCTAATGTCTCTACTTGAGTGATTTCAGATTAGGTATAGACAAACTCCAATTTCCCTAACTTGCGCATCTCAAATTGGAGAAAAGTCAAGTCAAAGTCATACAAGTGCACATTTTTGTAATATGATGTAAATCTATTAGAATCATGTTGTAAATCACTTGTAATGATTGTATGACTTGTAATTAAGCTTAGAAAAATGTAAGGAGCACTTAGATCAAATATTAGATCACTTTAGATGCATCTTTGAAAATTGATTACAGGCACTTTGTCGGTCGAGATTCCCAGCCTGAAAACTCGACCGATCATCCTTAATCAATTTTCTGGAGATTGCATCGGTCGAGTTGTGTTTACACAGAACTCGACCGATGGAGTAACTGACCAAATCGAGTTTCATTGGTCGGTCGAGATTCCTCAGGACAAACTCGACTGATGGTCTGAATATCGGCTTTGTCTTTTACTCTATCGGTCGAGTTACACTTATAGAAACTCGACCGATTGCACTGTACGGAAAAGTGCAAAAAAGTGTTTCTAGCCGTTGTGAAGTTGCAACAAGTGAAAATAGATCCGTTGCAAGCCACAAAATGGCTAGTTTTCGTTCACAAGTGTTCCCAAAGGCTAAGAGGCATCCCCAGCTATAAATAGGACCCCTTGGGCTTCATTCCAAGGTTGAGCATTCATTGCAAACTCTATGTGAGGCTCCTATTCTATAGTTGAGTGCTTCCTACAGCCTCCTCTCTCTCTAAGCTTAATCACTTGCTACATCCATTAGAGTGAGTAGGAAATCTGTAAGAGAGCTAGTCCTACATGTATATCTTGTGAGGCTCTCACTTCCACCACCTCCCTTTCTATCTTTGCAATCATGAAGATGAAGGTTCTCTCTCTTGTCCAAGAGAGGTGAATAAGAACAAGGGAAGGAGTCCCTTGGTGAAGATCAAGGCTGAAGACTTGGAGCTAGAGTGGGTAAGCCCTTGGTGAAGGCAGAAGACTCAAGCTCAAGTGGGTAAGACCTTGGTGGAAGCTTCTCCGAGTGAAGGTGAAGTCAAAGGCGGAAGATCCAAGAAGATTGGGTAATTCCTGCAAGGCTGAAGACTTGTGCAAGAGTGGGTAAGTCCTTGGA
Organism: Alisma plantago-aquatica; assembly: GCA_963693085.1. Taxonomy (NCBI): domain Eukaryota; kingdom Viridiplantae; phylum Streptophyta; class Magnoliopsida; order Alismatales; family Alismataceae; genus Alisma; species Alisma plantago-aquatica. The sequence continues at coordinate 714,711,192 of OY856409.1, read as the reverse complement.
GAAGGCCGAAGACTATTGCAAAGTGGGTAAGTCCTTGGTAAGGTTGAAGACTCTTTGTATTGGATAGGTAAGTCCTTTGGTTGGTCATGTATTGTATGTCTTATGAATGAATATAAGAGTGCAATAGTTTGGAAGTCCTAGAGGTTGACCTCTCTATGCAAGTGGACTGACACACTTCTAGTTTGAAGTGTGGAACCACTCTAAATAGCTTGTCTCTTGGTGTATGTTCAATCTCTCTCATCCTTGCTATGCATGTTTTAGTTGCACTCAAATTACCTATTTAGCAACCTTATCTTATCATATATCTTGAAGGTTTAATGAATTTTGTTTAACTGCTTTCAGCTCTAATCACCCCCCTCTAGAGGATCTCCTCACGCCTATATAAGGATGTAGAAACAAACCTCGGGCCTCGTACTTACTTCCTCCTGCTCCAATTTCATCACACCCTACCCCGACGGCCCTGACCTACTCGCGGTACACCGCCGGCAATGGCGAGCCGGAGCTACCTGCCCCGACCACCTTGGGCCAATTAACTTTGGGGTAAGCATCCTCGGCCATCCCTCTTCCTGTTTCCAACCTCGGTTTGCCTCGAGACGCCCCTGGTCGCTGTGCCCTATAAGCTCGCCGCCAAGCTCTGCCGCCACCTGCTACTTGGTGTTCTGATGCTCCTCCGCCCGCTCTAGGACCTGACATAGGTCCGTTTTCACCTCACAAATAGTTTCCCGATCTCTATTTCCTGGCTCCGCTGTTTCATTTTGGGTTTTGATCTCCGAACAGTGCCCATGTTTCTCTGGTTCTCCGCAGTGGTTGGGTAGTATTTGCATCGACCTTCTCTTTGTTTTGCTCCTTCACCTCCGCCTGGCAACTACGAAGCTCCTCGGCATGATCCCCTAATCAGAGCCTCAGCAAACGACCAGGTTGACATGGGAGCCTGGCCCCTGGAGCTGTTTCTCACGGCCATGGCTGCGAGGGAACCAATCCAGGTCGTCAAATCACCCTGGAGTCCCTACAGCTTCAATCGGTAGATTTATATCGCAGGGACATTATCGTCATTTCGCCCCTTGTTCTTCCTCCCTATGCAAGCAATCGTTAGTTCCAAATGACCAAACTTCCCCTGCGTGTGTGATGAACCTATTTAACCCACAAGGGTATTTCAGTCATTGCATCTACTAATTACAACAAATTGCATTTTGATTTAAATACATGTCACTCTATAGTTTTCTTGCATTCTGATTGGTCAGATTTACTTAATTCATAGTAAATCGATCCATGGTCAGAAAAATGCAAATAAATAGTCGATGGAAAGAATTTTTAATGTAGAATTCGATTTATGGTTTTTGAGTCATGATTTGGATTCCTTTTTCGAAGTTTGCTTTGAATTCCTTTTTAAGTATATACAATGTTCTAAAATACATAATTAATTCATTTTAACTCCAAATTGTAAAATAAAATATGTTTTATTATTCAGGAGAATATGACTAATCTGTTGGGGTGGGTTTTAAACCCTAAATCGTGGTTTTGTAAAATTAGGGTTTTTCCTATGCTTTATGTCTTTATATATATATTAATACATGTGTAATAATGTAACTAGGGTTAAATGGAATGGATGCAATCAGATTGGTGAATGTGATGGTAATTAATTAAAACAGGTATGTGCACCCTATTTTGTATGTGAAGTCTATTTTAGTATGTGGCTCCTATGTATGTGAATCATATTATATGAATCCTATCAAAGATGGATGTGAATGTTTATTGTGCAAACTACCTATCCTTCAGTTGGGCTCTTATCCAACCCTACCCTAAAGATGTGCTAGCCTTGTTATCCTTCAATATTCCTTTATTTGGCTCTCTACATATTTGATTCTTTTGTTGCCATTATGACTCATTCATTTGAATTATGTGAATCTTTCTACTACATATGTTGCCTCATTTACTTGGAAATGCTTAATCTTGCTATTGCCAATGTTGGCTCATCCTTTTGAAATACTTGGAAACAATCTGAAACTGTCATTCTATTTCTCATGTGTTTATTTGTCTCCATAAAAGGACACCACTATAATACTTTTAGACTCATTATGTTGGGCATAGAAATGCTTCAATTTGGTACATGATCAATTAGAAAATAATATTTCTTCATCTCTCTTTTTCTATGGGGATTGGATTTAACGTGATATGTGATTCAGTGAGAAATATTATAAAATACTCTAATCCCATTCTACCATCCCCCATCGTGATCTCATTTTGTCACTTTTCCAGTAGGTGTGGTCAAAATGAATTACAGATCTGGTCCATAAACCAACAAATCAATACATGTTGCATATTTACACGTCATGCCACCGGACCAATACTTTCCTATAATTACAAAGTGATGCCACTGGATCAATACATCCAGATAATTACAAAGTGATGCCACCACTTCTTCGACACGGGTAACTTGTATTATCTACCCGCGCGGGCAGCAAGTGAATAGCCATATATATATATATATATATATATATATATATATATATATATATATATATATATATATATATATATATATATATATATATATATATATATATAAAGAGAGAGAGAGAGAGTCGGGCTAGAATACACTTGAGTGTATAGATTACGCCGTACACCTCAATGATGTTTGTCTATCTCGACCTTGTCTTTCCAAAATCCAATCCATTGATCTTCATGGTTACAATAATAATAGGCCACATAAAAATTTGAGATCATTTGGATGAGTGTAAGTCACTCATTCAAGGACAACAAAATCGACACACAAAACTAATTTGAAATGCATGATTCTTGCCTCCTTTAGATGCACAACCTATAAGTATTGAAATGAGCTAAAATTCATTATATTGTATGTTCTTAAGATATTTAAGAAGATCAACGGTTTAGAATTTTTAAAAAGTTACTGCATCTTTAAAAATGACTGAGGTGTACGGTGCCTCTTATACATTCGAGTATACACTAGCCTGACACTATATATATATATATATATATATATATATATATATATATATATGTATGTATATATATATATATATGTATATATATATATATTCACATAGTTGTGTCATTAACCTCACTCCACAAGTTAAGATTATATGAAAAGGAAATATAGAGGACACTTGTCATGGATTATAAACTTTCATTAAGTTGAGCACATATGTCATGCTCTTATATGATTAAGGTCATCATATGGATATTCAACCATTGAATCATACATCCATTACTTCCAACACTATTGAAGGGTTTAGGGCTAAGCTCTTTAGTTAAGGATGGACCACTCGTAGTAACATCATGCTATGGTGCACTAGCTTTAGGAGAAATAATTAAGATTAATCATACATTATCCAAAACAACACTCTTCTATATCATGTATTGCTCACGTGTGTACATCATTGAGTATCCAAGCATACCCTTCAACCCTCATCATGTGATATCAATTTCACCTCATTCACATGTGTTGGCTTGACCACATTATGATGTGTCGGGCAAGCTCACCCAAGGTATCAGTTTCGACCCTCTTGTGGTGTATCGGTTTAGACAACCATGTGGTATATCGATTTAGACAATCTTTCCCAAGCATGTCAGGTTGACTACACTTGAGGTGTGACGATTTAGCTACACTTGAGGTGTCAGATTAACCACACAAGGGATGTATCGATTTAGCACTCAAGGAGTGTATCAGTTTAGCTCCTTTTGAAAGTGTGACGGGAAACACAAGGTATGACAAGTTGTTAGGGTTAGGGTTAGGTCATGTCAGCCTCTTGCACCATCAAGGGTGTCACATGTTAGCACTCAAAATAGACCAGCTCACACAAGATGTCCTCATGGTCATGACGGGCTAGCAAGACATTTTGGTCTAACCTTTCTTTATCATGTCGGGTTAGCACCATCCAAGCCTATTGGTTTAGCAACATATAGGTCTAAGAAACTCTTGAGCATGATGGGTTATCTCCACATCAAAGCATGTCAGACTAACCAATCATATCGGTTTAGGCATCTCTATGGTGTGACAGTTTAGCATTCATCCAGACCTATCGGCCTAAGCACTCCCAAGTCATGATGACTTGATACATGTTGTGTCAATTTAAGCATCATGAGTCATGACGACCATTCACCACCTAAGTGTCGACTTAGTCATCTTCATCCATAGGAAACTCAGTCACTAGTCCATCTACTAACAATGCAAGAAAGAGCAAGGCATGACAACAACTTAAACAAAGTTCCTTCATCAAAATAGTACTCAAAACAATCACTAGCTACTAACATATAAGAGGTACACTATCTAGATATTAAGAACATTTTAAGCATAGAAAGAGTGATAATAACAAAGGAGGTTAAGAGTTATATCACCTGTCTCAAGAATATCTCCAACAAGGGTTCAAGCTCCATGATCAAAGCTCCAAAGCACACGTTCTCAAGGTGGAAGATAGCCCATCAAGAGTCCCAACTCGATCTCAACATCACCTCAAGAAAGAAGAAGAAGAAGATGTCAGTGTTATGATAGATCAAGAAGAAAGGAAAGAGGGAGAACCATGTCCTAGTCAACCATCATCCAAGGTATGATCCATGGATGTGAGATGAAGAAGAAGATGAAGAAGAGTGCTCAAAGGAATGGCAATCAAAGAAACATAACTCACTAAGATGAAAGTTGAACCAAGAATCACCATGAGTAAGAAACTCGACCTCCCAAGCTCCATGGAGACTTCCTCTAGCTACACAAGCTCATCCACTAAGAGGAGAGGAACAAGAATGGACGAAAGGGTTTTCTTGTGTGAAGAAGGAGAGGGTTATATAGTTAAGGGAAGGAAAAGAGATCAAAGGAGAGGTGTCATCACCTTAGGATCTTAGGTGACACTTGTCCCTGAGAAAGGGGTCACATGCAACAACATGCAAGACATGGTGATATGGTCTAGGCTAGATCTCATCCTCTAGGTCTCCTTCTAAGATCATGGTCGATATGCCAAAACCTTACAGCCTTCACAAATCGATATGGCAAAACCCAACATACTCACAAACTGATAGGGCATAATCCTACACACTCACAAACTAGTAGAGAACAACTCTACACACTTCACAGATCAATAGGCAACCTCTCTAAGGTTCTCTAACCCAAGATAACCCATCTAAGAGCAAAACACATCTCACTCATGTGCTCCATATATCACTAAAGATGTTACCATACAACCAAGATCCAAACAAGGTGCCCACCTCTTCCTTTATCCTCTATATGATGTAAAATAAGAGAGGTAACACTGTCGAGATGGTAAATTGCATATTAACCCTTCACTTCAGGTAGATTGCAATTTACACCAAAACTAGCACATAAAACACAACCATCATCCAACTTGATATTTGAACTCTTCACAAGGCACCCCTTAGCATCATTCTCCCTCTTATGATGCTAAATAACTAAGGGTGCACTCATCATGTGACATATTCCAAGGTAACCCCTCATCTTGGATCAATTGCACTTTGGTCCAAAAAAAGCAAACATTTCTCAAACAACATTCAAACAGGACCAAACTCAAAATATAAGTGTGTCACATGATAACAAAACACCTCAAATGATTGTATTAAAGTTCTAAGAAAATTACTTAGGAAAAGAAAATAGGGTTATCCCAAAACCCAAGTCAGGGTCCTTACGATCACTATGAGAGATGATTCTAACTATCATTCCATGGTCTCTATGTATCACTCTCAAGGTGGATTTGTCTGATACATTGTTCTCTAACATGTACCTATGTGCTTGGTTTGATATCACATATCATGACTGATGAGATTCTATCATCAATCAACACACAATCTAATCTTATGTATTATGGTTGTCTATTTTTCTTCCATAGTAATATCCGACTAGGGACATAACAAGAATGTATATACTCTTATCATACATATGATCTCATTATTCAAGTCCCCAACCTGAAGACATATGTCATCGAGTACCATCATTATTTAGATATCTACTATGTATGTGTCATCATCTCATGATTGAGACATTCATAATAGACAGAATTACCATTATTATTATCAATTCAGATATCTAATGCCCCCATTACAATCATCATGTGCTTGGCTCTCTGGGTATACATACCAAAATTCTCCCACTTTCACTTAGAGACAATCACCCACTAATCTTATTCCAAGTGATCTTAATATGTCCATCATGATTCTATTGCGCAAGCGCTTTTGTAGCGGGTTAGCAACGTTTCCTTCTAGCCAATATTTTGCAATTTTCATATCTCCTTGTTGTACGACTTCTTATATGAGACAAAAATGTCATAGTATGCTATTTGATATTCCTTGCCTATCTAGTAGATCCTTTATTATCACAGCATGTCTACTGTGTCATCAATGGTTGGAACCTCCCATAAATTCACCCAGATGAACATCTTGATCCATAAGGTATCCTTTGTTGTTCTCAAAATAGCAGGGCACTCAATTTTGATTATATAACTAAATAATTGTCTCTTTCTCAGAACTTTTCCAACTTACGATTCTCATTTTGAGGTCAACCACAAATTTAGATTGCAACCATTAATTTTATTTATCAATTTTGGAAGTTTACATCAGTGTAACCCTTTACATCCAACTCCTCCTCACTGCCATAACTAAGGAACGAATCCTTTTAGTGCTTCTCAAGTAATTAAGGATTTTTTATGTCAGTCCAGTGACTTGATTGAGATCTGACATATATCCACTCGTCATGTTCAATATATACGAGATAATGGGATGAGTACATTACATTGCATACATGATAGTTTCAATTGTGAATAAATACGGCATCTCACTCATGTTTTCCCATTCTTCACAAGAACTAGGACATTGGGATCAGAAACTAATCCCATGGAACATGGATAGATTTTCTCTCATTGAGTCATCCATGTTGAACCCCTTCAACATCTTCCAATGTATGTGCTCTTTCTTAGGTCAAGAAGCTTTTAAAGATATATCTCTATATATCTCAATTTCTATCACATAGGATGTTTCGTCTAAACCCTTCAGAGAGATGGTACTTCCCATCTAGGTTTTAACATTTAAAGTGATTGTTATTCCCCATTATTATGAGGAATATAAATATGCTCCCACTAAACTTTAGTAATCACATACACTACTACAGAAATAGCTTATAACGTCACATTTAGAGACATCAGTTATTAACGAAAATCGACGCCTAAACCCTACAACGTCGGCTAATTACAGAGACCGACATCTATATTTGAAGACCGGCCAGACACGGGTATCACTTTTTATTTAGCGTCGGTTCCCTATAATGAACTGATGCCTAAAATAGCCCGCCAAATCCAATTTTTCGAGTGAAAAAAATTACCCCAAAGTTTCACATACGGCGTCGGTTTTTTGACCTAATAACCGACGCCTAACGACGAAAAAAAATTATCTCCAAAGGTTGACGGTTTTTGTGGAAAAACTGACGCTGATAAGGTTTCATGCACCGTCCCTGTGAAATTTTTTAGGGTTAAGATTGTCCAATGGACGACAGTTTTTTCTGGTAACTTACGCCTATAGTTTTTAGGGTCGGTTGTTTTTAATAACCGACGCCTATTATTAACTTTACAGCACCCACGTGAGCCAGACTCTTCCCCTTCGGTTTCATTCATTCTGCAATTCATCAGGGTTTAGGTTCCGGCAATCCTCTACTCACCGCCGCTCGCTTCTCCTCTGCCCCCGCCTCTGCCGCCGCTTGCTGGTCCGCTGCTCGCCGTTGCCACTCGTTTCTAGCTCTGCCCGCTGCTCTAGCTCCAGCTCGATCACTGCTCCAGCCGGCCGCTCTTGCTACCCTACTCTCTTTCCTCCACACTATTGACAGGTAAGTTGTTGCCCTTCTTCTTCCTCCACCTCTTCTTCTTCCTCCACCTCTTCTTCTTCCTGCTTAGACTCTCTAGTTACCACAACTAGAGATGACAAGGATTGTCCAAGCTTATTATTGTCTTTTTAGAAAGCCTCGACTACCCCTATATTTATAAGAGGGTCAGATTTAGGAGTTCTAGTCTGAGTGGGAATTGAATATACATAATTTAATGAATTTTTGGAACATACAAACCATGAATGGTCGGTTCATCAGTGAACCGGTCGATTACACACATGATATGATTGGTTCAACACTTGAATTCACCATTTCACTATATTTCCTATTTACATTTGTATTGGAATTTAATATTTTATCAATGCACAACATGATGTCAGCATCAATCCTTTATCCAGTAATACTAATTGTTGAAACGGTCAGTTCATGTTTCAACTTGAGCAGACTGTCTGAGATGCATGTGATTACACATATCACATATTGAGTCACATGAGTATGGTCATACATTTATAAGTCTTGCTTATCAGGTGACATGGATATCAATATCTTATAGGAGGGACAAGTTACATCTACATCACTCACACTCAATCCCCATGTGTCATAATGTACATGAGCACCACCTTTATGAAAACTCTTATTTAAGGTCATGTTTGATGATGTCAAAATACATCAAATGATATGTGATGAGTATAGTTATTTTAGGTCTGGGAACCAAAATCACCACTATCATTGTGACACCCTTTGTCACACAAAGTGAGATTACTCAAAACTTAAACCACAATCAACCATTAACAACGCATTATCGAAAATCACATGAAATTAAAACTGATTTGCAACAAGTACCATGAGCTGAGCATTATTACACAAGAGCCAATATATATTCAGAGTGCTACATCATTGTTTTCCAATCATTTGATTACATAGGATAACAATTCTACATGCATATTCATACAACTAAAGGCACACGAACTAGAAACCGTGTATCGATCATCATGTCTACAAAACACATCGAGAACACCCCCAAGGACCTGACTGTACATGGACGACAAATAGGAATCTATTACTAGTATCTATCCAAATACCATGTTTCACCAGGTGTCGTTTCTCCTCGTATTATTCCCTCAGTCACATGATCTTTAACTCAGCATGCACATCCACCTAAGAAGATATTTAACCAATGGGGTGAGACAACAGTCCCAGTGAGAGATATAACTCTCTGTCAACTCTATTATTATCACAAATAACTAAGCAGATAGACTATCATACTGAGAAGGTTGAACAAAACTAACTAAATGACATATATTTCATGGATGAAGTAAATAGAGCAATAATACACACTTGCCAATGAATAATAGAACATCTAATAAACGAAAAAGGAATATGAAGAACATGTATAACTTTTATAAACTAAATAGTATAAAAGCAAAGTAAGGCTTCATCCAATGTTTCTGTGTTTGACCCTATACATGCACACTACATGGACGATTACATATTTATTATGCCTTGAGGATTTGAGTCATACCACCCAAATCCAACCGACCACTACTAAGTCAAAATTGGTGCCATACAAGGTCTAGTGGAAGAGCTGGAATCCACGACCTCACCCCCTCAGTCAGTACGAGTGAACCTGTAGTGACATCACGAGTCAGCTGCTTCCAGTGACATATAGTCCAGCTCTACAAACCTAGCCCACCTTGGTACAGGTTGCGGCGCTAGTGCAATTGAGCTATGGCATACATCTGCACTCTTCCAGGGTATGGCCCGCAGCCAATCCTGTGAAATCTCATAAACATCATATCACTGAGCTTCGGCCCGAAGCCACATCTTTCTAAGGTATGGCCCACAGCCAATCCTGTGTCACATATCCTAAGGCGTGATCTAAGGCTCACGCTTGGCCAAAGTCACCCTCGATTGCTTGATATTAGGGTACCAAGTTGTCCCTACATACTCAATAGTATGCGCTATGAGTTTCCTATAGGAGTTACTCATTTCACCATCCAACAAATGTTGACACTGAATGGATCTATGGCATAGGGCAAGTTACATGATTAGATTCCACTTGATTAATTAGACCAATTAAAGTGTCTTTTAGCATCAATCAAGTTACAACGTACAAACCACAAACAAGTCCTTTAAAAGAAGGGACATAGTATTACAATAATAGATATCATTGTTTAAACTATAAACTGATTCTCATAACACTGAATCACTGCCAGCCACAAGGCTATCATCATCAACATATTATCATGGGATATCAAACCCTCCTTCCAGTACTGGAGGATATCACATCATCCAAGCACTAAGCCCTTACCAGGTCCTAAGACCCATCACATGACACTTGTGATTCATGGATGTCTAATCATGTTTCATTGGACATATAAGCATTACTTATACCAATCCTCATTTGTTCCATATGACATATACATACCATAGCAACCATTAGCCATTATGTCTAGAGAGAGAATATGTTAAAACACATTAAACACCTTTAACTAAAGTAAGCAATGCATCATAAGATCTCTAATTTAGGATTAGGCTTCATGTTGATTTCACATAAAGTCCCCAAGTATCATTCTGCCTCAAGTCTCTGACGTGCACTACCTCCCATAAGTTGGAGTGTATAAGGCTGAGAATTAGTCAATGTAACTAAGTATGCACATTCACATATTCATAATTCTCGTGTTCCCTTATCAAGGTTCATAGCCAAAGTTGAATATTATTTAACCACCTTCATAGTACTCACAAGTTATAGCACCCAATTAACCCATTAGGTTAAAGTCATGTAATTTGAGAGAGAGAGAGAGAGTACAATATCACGCTTTCCACTCATACACATTCAATAATATGGCCTAACCTTAGAATCTGGGTCAATACTCTTTACATGCAGCCGATTAGGGTTTTACCTCATGGTTACATCACCAAACCCTAATCACACCAATTCCTGCCTTCTTGGGAATGATTTAGGTTTGAAAAACATTAGTTAGATATGAATAGATTATTGTGTCATCAGTAATAGGTATCACCATAGCATACATGTACACATGTATTACAACCCTACATTATGTAAATATATTTACCATGCACCATTCACAATGTTTCATCATTTTGTGACCCATACATTATTGCTTCTTACAAATCGTTAACCACATATCATACTAAGGGAAGTCAACCTTAGGTTACATAACTAGAGGGTTTCACTTCAAAATAGCCACAAGGCACTTATTAGGTTATTGGACTTGTTTATATGATTTCTACACAAATTTTGTCATCTTTTATTCCAACAAGTCTTATCACCACCCTCATATATATATATATATATATATATATATATATATATATATATATATAGGACAATGATCCAGTGAGAAACATATCTTGGTGAGAGCATGAGAGGAATTTGAATAACTTTGCACAATGATCAAAATTTTAAAATCTAAGTGTATGGATTAAAAATATACCCTATTAGTTACCTTCTCACAAAATTTCATCATCATGGGACTTGTATTGCACACACAACAAGCAAATACTTTTCAATGCTCAATATTGAGTTTTACGCTGACCGTTGGATGTAAAATATGTATATTGTATATATGAACATGTAAAATATATTCGATTGTGATGATTTTTTGTGTGAAGGTAAATCAAATGATGTTCTTACCATCCTTAAGGTTGGATATTGAAAATAAGCTACAACTTTATAGTTATTCAAATGCCTCTCATGTTCTCACCGTAGATTGTTTCTCACTAGATCGTTACCCTATATATATATATATATATATATATATATATATATATATATTCACATAGTTGTGTCATTAACCTCACTCCACAAGTTAAGATTATATGAAAAGAAAATATATAGGACACTTGTCATGGATTATAAACTTTCATTAAGATGACCACATGGGTCATACTCTTCTATAATTAATGTTATCATATGGATATTCAACCATTGAATCCTACATTCTTTACTTCACACATTGTTGAAGGGTTTAGGGCTAAGCTCTTTAGTTAAGGATGGACCACTCATAGTAACATCATCCTATGATGCACTATCCTTAGGAGAAGCAATTAAGATTAATCATTCATTATCGAAGACAACACTCTTATATATCATGCATTGCTCATGTTTTTACATCATTGAGTATCCAAGCATACCCTACAATATCAGTTTCACCTCATTCACATGTGTCGACTTGACAACATTATGGTGTGTCAGGCAAGCTCACCCAAGGTATCAGTTTAGACCCTCTTATGGGGTATCAGTTTAGACCACCATGTGGTATATCGGTTTAGACCAAATTGCCCAAGCATGTCGGGTTGACTACACATGAGGTGTGATGATTTAGCTACACTTGAGGTGTCAGATTAACCACACAAGGGATGTATCGGTTTAGCACTGAAGAAGTGTATCAATTTAGCTCCTTTTGAAAGTGTGACAGGTAACACAAGGTATGATGGGTTGTTAGGGTTAAGGTTAGATCATGTTGGCCTCTTGCACCATCAAGGGTGTCATGGGTTAGAACTCAAAACAGACTAGCTCACACAAGATGTCCTTATGGTCATGACGGGCTAGCAAGACATATCAGTCTAACCATTCTTGGTCATGTCAGGTTATCACCATCCAAGCCTATTAGTTTAGCAACATATAGGTCTAAGAACCTATAGATTATGATGGATCTCCACATCAAGTCATGTCAAACTAACCAATCATATATGTTTGGGCATCTCTAGGGCGTGACGGTTTAGCACCCATCCAAACCTATCAGCCTAAGCACTCCCAAGTCATGACGACTTCATACATGTTGTGTCGATTTAAGCATCATGAGTCATGATGACCATTCACCACCTAAGTTTCGACTTAGTCATCTTCATCGTTAGGAAACTTGGTCACTAGTCCATCTACTAACAATGCAAGAAGTAGCAAGACATGGCAGAAACTTAAATGAAGTTCCTTCATCAAAACAGTCCTCAAAACAATCACTAACTACTAACATATAAGAGGTACATGATCTATAGATGAAGAACATTTTAAGCATATAAAGAGTAATAATAACAAAGGATGTTAAGAGTTATATAACCCGCCTCAAGAAGGTCTCCATCAAGGGTTCAAGATCCATGATCAAAGCTCTAAAGCACATGTTCTCAAGGTGGAAGATAGCCCATCCAGAGTCCCAACTCGATCTCAACATCACCTCTAGAAAGGAGAAGAAGATTTCAGGGTTATGATAGCTCAAGAAGAAAGGAAAGAGGGAGAACAACGTCCTAATCAACCTTCATCCAAGGTATGATCCATGGCTGAGAGAGGAAGAAGATGATGAAGAAGAGATCTTAAAGGAATGGCCATCAAAGAAACATAACTCACCAAGATGGAAGTTGAACCAAGAATCACCATGAGCAAGGAACTTGACCTCACAAGATCCATGGGGACTTCCTCTAGGTCCACAAGCTCCCAAGCTCGTCCACCAAGAGGATAGGAACAAGAATGGATGAAAGGGTTTTTTGTGTGAAGAAGGAGGGGGTTATATACTTGAGGGAAGGAAGAGAGATCAAAGGAGAGGTGTCATCACCTTAGGATATTAGGCGGCACTTGTCCACGAGAAAGGGGCCACATGCAACAACATGCAAGACACATTGATATGGTCTAGGCTAGATCTCATACTCTAGGTCTCCTTACTAGATCATGATTGATATGCAAAAACCCTACACCCTTCACAAACTGATATGGCAAAACCCAACATACTCACAAACTGATAGGGCATAACCCTACATACTCACAAACTGATAGAGCACAACTCTACACACTTCACAAACTAATAGGCAGCCTCTCTAAGGTTCTCTAACCCGAGATAACCCATCTAAGAGCAAAACACATCTCACTCATCTGCTCCATATATCACCAAAAATGTTACCATACAACCAAAATCCAAACAAGGCTCCCACCTCTTCCTTTATCCTCTAGATGATGTCAAAAAAGAGATGGAACACTATATAGATGGTTTATCCTATAGGTGATGTCAAAAAAGAGAGGGAACACTCTAAAGATGGTAAATTGCATATTAACCCTTCACTTTAGGTAGATTGCAATTTACACCAAAACTAGCACATAAAACACAAGCATCGCCACACAAGCTCAACTTGATACTTGAACTCTCCATAAGGCACCCCTTGGAATCATTCTCCCTCTTATTATGATAAAGCACTAAGGGAACACTCATAATGTGACATATTGCAAAGTAACTCCTCATATTGGGTAAATTGCAGTTTAGTCCAAAACAAGCAAACATTGCTCAAACAACATTCAAACATGACCAAACTTGAAACATAAGCATGTCACATGATAACAAAACACCTCAAAGTATTAGATTAAATTTATAACCAACTTAATTAGGAAAATCAAATAGGGTTAGCCCAAAACCCATGTCAGGGTCCTTACAAGTCATAAACCCCTAAAAAAGATTTTGCCCAAAAATCCCAGGCGAAAGGAGATGGATACTACTCATACATCACACCTTCAAACTTCTACATAGTTCTTGATGTTAGGGTGATGTCACAAGACTTGACCACTATACTATTCTTGCATGCAAGGTCAACACAGGATCTCTGTTGCATAGGACATATACTCAACTTATCTTTCCCATTATCGGTTGTAGAGTCAACCCGTGCCAGGTGATACTTTCTTAACCATAGAAGCACCATACATGCTTATCCAAATCAGGTGTTAACTATTTCTTATGTATCGCCTCCTTAACTTAAAACATCATATGATAAGATTCTTAATTCTGGAAGTTTACCATCCCCTCCTCAAACCTCAACATGTCTCTTCCAAAGATAGACTAGAGATACATTTTGTCATCCACTTGGAACTACAAAACCTATCATGCTTCCGCTGCGCTACTCTAATCTGCTGACTCAACACTAGTCTTACTTTTTCCAACTATCCTGCCAACATACTCACTCTCAATTATACATTTTCCTATCATAAGAAGAAGCCACTTATCTAAGAAAAGCTATCTCAGAGGTAACTCAAGATATTATATGTTACCTTAAATGGCCTGGATAGGGAGTGGAATCCCTTCTTATCCACATATAGCCAATGCATAACCTTCTTGGAACCTTTCTTACTTGCAATCCTGATAGGAGTACTCCAAGGGATTATACTTAGCCTGATGAACTTTACCCAAGCAGATCTTGCAACTGTCTGTTCAACTTATGCATCCTTGTCGATGTTATATTTATGCAGAGCATAAAACCCTTACATGTGATATCCATTATAGTTTGGGTACTTGTAACCAGATTGATCCGAAGGTCGTCCTTTTAGGTAGTCAAACACCTAATCATCCTATCAAGCGACATGTTCTCACTCTCCCATACAACTAGCACTACTTGGATATTATGATTCCTTACCTTGGTATCCATCACATGTGTCTGAAACACATCATACTCCTCTCACATCCATCTTCTATTGTTTTTTACCAAAACCAAACATGTTAAAAGGATCTTTCTTTCATCTCAAGACATCTCCTATCACAAATATCCCCATCTTGGAACAAAACCCAAGACCAACTAATACTTTTCAAAGTATCCATCTTAAGATCACTTCTAAACCATGCACATCAAGTGACATAAGACCAACTTGATTGCCATATCCTTGAAAGGACAGAACATAAGGGAACATATTCCTCTTATCACTACATCATTACCCAGAGTTTGGTTATCAAGGTGAAGGGATTATCAACTTCTTTGATTATTTCACGAGTTTTCAACTGTTCATGTATCATTTAAACTTGTCTCATCTAAGTTTCATTGCCATTAGCACATGAACTGTAAAGATGATTACATGTCATTACTCCCTTCTTTGTTAATGTCTATCATTTTCATGAATATTTCCTTGTTTTACCACATTTTCATCTTTACATCATGAAAAGGATAATTATTCTTTACATATTCTTTATTGATCATGGATTATCTCCCTTGTTTTCTTTCACATATCATGAGGATTGCACTTTACATCCTTTCATATTCATGGGTTAATTTGAGATTAACTCAAGTCCCATCTTATTTATTTACCATTCGTTCTTATTTGTCTTTTCACTTCATCCTTGTTTCAGGAATTCTCCCCATCTTATGTGAATTTTATACCTTGACTTACTTTATCAAAACAAGTTCATTTGTCTTTCTCTTCATACATTTCTTAAAATTACATCTTGAAGAACTTTTCTTATCATGTTCACACTTGGATTTAGGTTTCATGGAGCTGTATTTTTCTCTTTTAATCACCAAACATTCAAGTTTTAGTTAACTATGGTGCAATTCTTATCTCTTTTCATAGTATGATGGAGGTATTAGCATCATGATTTCTTATTGTTATGCTCTTTAGATTGTTCCAAAATGATTACTTGATCAGAGTAATCAAAGAGAAATCAATCTAAGAATTCCATACTTACCTTTCCTTCAACATTTGAATACCTGGACAGGGCATTCAAGTACTGAGATTAGGTAGTATGCACCATATTTTATATCATGTTCTTATCTTAGACACCATCCTAATCCTAGTCCTAGTATCCATGTAGACCCAACAAACCTAGAGCTTTGATACGAACCAAATGTGACACCCTTTGTCGCATAAAGCTAGATTACTCAAAACTTAAACCATGATCAACCATTAATAATGGATTACCAAAAATCATAGGAAATTAAAACCGATTGGCAACAAGCACCAGGAGCTGAGAATTATTACACAAGAGCCAATACTTTACATTTCATAAAATATATTCAGACTACTGCATCATTGTTTTCCAATCATCTGATACATAGGATAATAGTTCCATATGCATATTCATACCACCAAAGGCACACAAGCTAGAAACCACATATCAATCATCATGTCTACAAAACACATCAACAACACCCCCAAGGATCTGAGTGTACATGGACGACACATAGGACTCTATTACTAGTCTCTATCCAAATATTATGTTTCACCAGGTGTAGTTTCTCCTCGTATTATGTCCTCACTCACATGATCTTTAACTCATCATGCACGTCCACCTAAAAATATATTTAACCAACGGAGTGAGACAATAGTCCCAGTGAGAGATATAACTCTATGCTAACTCTATTATTATCACAGATAATTAAGCAGATAGACTATCATACTGAGCAGGTTGAACAGAACTAACTAAATGACATATATTTCATGGATGAAGTAAATAGAGTTGTAATATGCACTTGCCAATGAGTAATAGAACATCTAATAAACTAAAAAGGAATATGAGGAACATGTAAAACTATTATTAACTAAAAATTATAAAAGCAGAGCAAGGCTTCATCCAATGCTTCCGTGTTTGACCCTATACATGTACACTACACGGCTGATTACGTATTTATTATGCCCTAAGGATTTGAGTCGTACCACCCAAATCCAACTAACCACTGCTAAGTCAAAATTGGTGACATACAAGGTCTAATGGAAGAGCCAGAATCCACAACCTCACCCCCTCAGTCAGTATGAGTGAACATGCAGTGACATCATGAGTCAACTACTTCCAATGACATATAGTCCAGTTGTGCAAACCTAGCCCGCCTTGATACAAGTCACGACGCTAGTGAAACTGAGCTACGGCCCACAACCACACTCTTCCAGGGTATGGCCCACAACCAATCCTATGAAATCTCATAAACATCATATCACTGAGCTATAGCCCGAAGCCGCACTCTTTCCAGGGTATGGTCCACAACCAATCTTGTGTCACATATCTTGAGGCATGATCTGAGGCTCAGGCATGGCCAAAGTCACCCTCAATTTCTAGATATTAGGGTACCAAGCTGTCCCCGCATACTCAATAGTATGCACTCTGAGTTTCCCGTAGGAGTTACTCATTTCACCATCCAGCAAATGCTGACACTGAATGGATCTATGGCACAGGACAAGTTACATGATTAGATTCCACTTGATTAATTAGACCAATTAAAGTGTCTTTTAGCATCAATCAAGTTACAATGTACAAATCACAAACAAGTCCTTTAAAAGAAGGGACATAGTATTACCACAACAGATATCATTATTTAAACTATAAAGTGATTTTCATCATCTCATAACATTGTATCACTACCAGCCACAAGGCTGTCATCGTCAACATATTATCATGGGATATCAATCCCTCATTCTAGTACCAGAGGATATCACCTCATCTTGGCACTAAGCCCTTACCAGGTCCTAAGACCCATCACATCACACTTGTGATTCATGGATGTCTCATCATGCTTCATTGGACATATAAGCACTACATATACCAATCATCATTTGTGCCATATCACGTATACATACCATAGCAACCATTAGCCATTATGTTTAGAGAGAGAGTATGTTAAAACACATTAAACACCTTTAACTAAAGCAAGCAATGCAGCATAAGATCTCTAATTTAGGATTAGACTTCATGATGATTTCACATAAAGTCCCCAAGCATCATTCTACCTCAAGTCTCTGGCGTGCACCACCTCCCATAAGTTGGAGTGTATAAGGCTAAGAATTAGTCAATGTAACTAAGTATGCACATTCACATATTCATATTTCCCGTGTTCCCTTATCAAGGTTCATAGCCAAAGTTTAATATTTAATCACCTTCATAGTACTCACAAGTTATAACACTCAATTAACCCATTAGGTTAAAGTCATGTAATTTAAGAGAGAGAGAGAGAGCACAACATCACGCTTTCCACTCATACACATTCAATAATATGACCTACCCTTAGTAACAGGGCCAATACTCTTTACATGTAGCCGATTAGGGTTTTTCCTCATGGTTACATCACCAAACCCTAATCACAACAATTTCCTCCTTCTTGGGAATGATTTAGGTTTGAACAAAATTAGTTAGATATAAATAGATTATTGTGTCATCAGTACTAGGTATCACCATATCATACATGTACACATGTATTACAACCTTGCATTATGTAAATATATTGACCATGCACCATTCACAATGTTTTATCATTTTGTGACCCATATGTTATTGCTTCTTACAAATCATTAACAACATATCATACTAAGGGAAGTCAAACCTTAGGTTACATAACTAGAGGGTTTCACTTCAAACTATCCACAAGGCACTTATTAGGTCATTAGACTTGTTTATATGATTTCCATACAAATGTTATCATCTTTTATTCCAACAAGGCTTATCACCGCCCTCATATATATATATATATATATATATATATATATATATATATATATATATATATATATATATATATATATATATATATATATATATATATATATATATAAAGAGAGAGAGAGAGAGAGTAAGTCTTGAATGCCCTCGCGGGTAACAAGGCTATAATACTCGTGCAAAGAGTATCGATGGCATGCTATGTAAATAAATCTAAATCATATACAATTGTTGGAGTAGCGGTGGCATCTACAGTAATTATATAGAAAGTGAATCATGTATGCATGGATTAGCGGTGGCATGTTTTGTAATTACGCAAAAGTCAATTATGTATGTTATAGAACAATGTTTCTATCATTTTTTATTCAAAATCCAGTACGAGGGGTGTGATGACATTATTTTTATCTAGACGACAAATAACTATGAGTGCATTGCAATAGTGGTAAAAGTAGCTTTAGAAATTGAGGCATCTATGTTATGTAAATAAAAAATGAATGCAAATGAGATTATCCCAGAATGTATTTGAATACTTTGTAATGTGTTTGAAAATATTGTTATATAAATGAGTAAATTGTATTAGACCGTAGATATGTTGTAATACACAAATAGAAACTGTAATAAGTAATAGACTTTATGAAGTTTCTTTGTGCTTAGGAAGAAACTGTAAAGTGATTGGACATACTATAATATAAAGAATAAAATTATAAAAATAATGGATGATGCTTTGTAATACAACTTACGTATATTAACAACTATTGATGCATCTAGGTTCATTCTCTTAGATAGTGGAATTTGATGCATCCAGAATGTATTACAAAATGTCATCCTTGTTTACATTTGTTTCCTTTCCATTACACATTATCAGTTCTGATTACACACCTTTCTTTCTTATTACAGAATCCCATCTTACTTTACTTGTCGCTATAATTCAATATACGTCGTCAGAATACACATTACATTTTAGTTTTAGGAATTAAAAAATGTTTATTTTAGTTACAATGTGTTCTTTCGTATTACATTTTTTCTACGTGTATTATATTTACTCTTTATTACTTACTTTGTTTCAGATTATCTATTCTAATTACAAAATGTCATCCTTGTTTACATATGTTTCCTTTCTATTACAAATTATCTGTTCGGATTACAAATCTTTCTTTCATATTACATAATGTCATCTTACTTTTCTTGTCGCTATAACTCAATATCCGTCATCAGTATACACATTACAATTTAGTTTTTTGTATTACAAAATGAGAACCGAGAATTTATAATGGGAACAGAGAATTTTTAATGAGAACAGAGAATGTGTAATGGGAAGAGGAAATTTGTAACTAAAGAAGACGTTGTGTAATACAATCTGAAAGTGTCGTTCTATTTCTCATGTGTTTATTTGTCTCCACAAAAAGACACCACTATAATAGTTTTAGACTCATTACGTTGGGCATGGATATGCTTCAAGTTGGTACATGATCAATTAGAAAATAATATTTGTTCATATCTCTTTTTCTATGGGGATTGGATTTAATGTGATATGTGATTCAGTGAGAAATATTATAAAATACTCTAATCCCATTCTACCATCCCCCATCGTGATCTCATTTTATCGCTTTTCCAGTATGTGCGGTCAAAATGAATTACAGATCTAGTCCATAAACCAACAAATTAATATGTGTTGCATATTTACGTCATGCCACCGGACCAATACTTTCCTATAATTACAAAGTGATGGCACCAGATCAATACTTCCAGATAATTACAAAGTGATGCCACCACTTCTTCAACATGGGTAACTTGTGTTATCTACCCACGCAAGCAACAACATATATATATATATATATATATATATATATATATATAGAGAGAGAGAGAGAGAGTCAGGATAGAATACACTCGAGTGTACAGATTACGTCGTACACCTCAATGGTGTTTTCCTATCTAGACCTTGTCTTTCCAAAATCCAATCCATTGATCTTCATGGTTACAATAATAATAGGCCACATACAAATTTGAGCTCATTTGGATGAGTATAAGTCACTCATCCAAGGACAACAAAATTGACACACAAAACTAATTTGAAATGCATGATTCTTGCCTCCTTTAGATGCACGACCTATAAGTATTGAAATGAGCTAAAATTTATTATATACTATGTTCTTAAGATATTTAAGAAGATCAACGGTTTAGAATTTTTTAAAAGTTACTGCATCTTTAAAAATGACTAAGGTGTACGGTGCCTCCGATACACTAGAGTGTACACTAGCCTGACACTATATATATATATATATATATATATATATATTCACATAGTTGTGTCATTAACCTCACTCCACAAGTTAAGATTATATGAAAAGGAAATATAGAGGACACTTGTCATGGATTATAAACTTTCATTAAGTTGAGCACATAGGTCATGCTCTTCTATGATTAAGGTCATCATATGGATATTCAACCATTGAATCATACATCCATTACTTCCCACACTATTGAAGGGTTTAGGGCTAAGCTCTTTAGTTAAGGATGGACCAGTCGTAGTAACATCATGCTATGGTGCACTAGCTTTAGGAGAAACAATTAAGATTAATCATACATTATCCAAAACAACACTCTTCTATATCATGCATTGCTCATGTGTGTACATCATTGAGTATCCAAGCATACCCTTCAACCCTCATCATGTGATATCAATTTCACCTCATTCACATGTGTTGGCTTGACCATATTATGATGTGTCGGGCAAGCTCACCCAAGGTATCAGTTTCGACCCTCTTGTGGTGTATCGGTTTAGACCACCATGTGGTATATCAATTTAGACCATCTTTCCCAAGCATGTCGGGTTGACTACACTTGAGGTGTGATGATTTATCTACACTTGAGGTGTTAGATTAACCACACAAGGGATTTATCGATTTAGCACTCAAGGAGTGTATCGGTTTAGCTCCTTTTGAAAGTGTGATAGGAAACACAAGGTATGACAAGTTGTTAGGGTTAGGGTTAGGTCATGTCAGCCTCTTGCACCATCAAGGGCGTCACATGTTAGCACTCAAAATAGACTAGCTCACACAAGATGTCCTCATGGTTATGATGGGCTAGCAAGACATTTTGGTCTAACCTTTCTTTGTCATGTTGGGTTAGCACCATACAAGCCTATTGGTTTAGCAACATATAGGTCTAAGAACCTCTTGAGCATGATGGGTTATCTCCACATCAAGGCATATCAGACTAACCAATCATATCGGTTGAGGCATCTCTATGGCGTGACGGTTTATCATTCATCCAGACCTATAGGCCTAAGCACTCCCAAGTCATGATGACTTGATACATGTTGTGTCAGTTTAAGCATCATGAGTCATGACAACCATTCACCACCTAAGTGTCGACTTAGTCATCTTCATCCTTAGGAAACTCAGTCACTAGTCCATCTACTAACAATGCAAGAAAGAGCAAGGCATGGCAACAACTTAAACAAAGTTCCTTCATCAAAATAGTACTCAAAACAATCACTAACTACTAACATATAAGAGGTACACTATCTAGAGATTAAGAACATTTTAAGTGTAGAAAGAGTGATAATAACAAAGGAGGTTAAGAGTTATATCACCCATCTCAAGAAGATCTCCAACAAGGGTTCAAGCTCCATGATCAAAGCTCCAAAGCACACGTTCTCAAGGTGGAAGATAGCCCATCAAGAGTCCCAACTCGATCTCAACATCACCTTAAGAAAGAAGAAGAAGATGCCAGTGTTATGATAGATAAAGAAGAAACGAAAGAGGATGAACCACGTCCTAGTCAACCTTCATCCAAGGTATGATCCATGGATGAGAGATGAAGAAGAAGATGAAGAAGAGTGCTCAAAGGAATGGCCATCAAAGAAACATAACTCACTAAGATGGAAGTTGAACCAAGAATCACCATGAGCAAGAAACTCGACCTCCCAAGCTCCATGGAGATTTCCTCTAGCTGCACAAGCTCCCAAGCTCATCCACTAAGAGGAGAGGAACAAGAATGGATGAAAGGGTTTTCTTGTGTGAAGAAGGAGGGGGTTATATACTTGAGGGAAGGAAGAGAGATCAAAGGAGAGGTGTCATCACCTTAGGATATTAGGTGACACTTGTCCCTGAGAAAGGGGTCACATGCAACAACATGCAAGACATGGTGATATGGTCTAGGCTGGATCTCGTCCTCTAGGTCTCCTTCTAAGATCATGGTCGATATGCCAAAACCTTACAGCCTTCACAAATCGATATGGAAAAACCCAACATACTCACAAACTAATAGGGCATAACCCTACACACTCACAAACTGGTAGCGAACAACTCTACACACTTCACAAACCAATAGGCAACCTCTCTAAGGTTCTCTAACCCAAGATAACCTATCTAAGAGCAAAACACCTCTCACTCATGTGCTCCATATATCACCAAAGATGTTACCATACAACCAAGATCCAAACAAGGTGCCCACCTCTTCCTTTATCCTCTAGATGATGTAAAACAAGAGAGGGAACACTGTGGAGATGGTAAATTGCATATTAACCCTTCACTTCAGGCAGATTGCAATTTTCACCAAAACTAGCACATAAAACACAAGCATCATCCAACTTGATACTTGAACTCTTTACAAGGCACCCCTTAGCATCATTCTCCCTCTTATGATGCTAAATAACTAAGGGTGCACTCATCATGTGACATATTCCAAGGTAACCCCTCATCTTGGATAAATTGACTTTGGTCCAAAATAAGCAAACATTTGTCAAACAACATTCAAACAGGACCAAACTCAAAATATAATTATGTCACATGATAACAAAACACCTCAACGGATTATATTAAAGTTCTAAGAAAATTACTTAGGAAAAGCAAATAGGGTTATCCCAAAACCCAGGTCAGGGTCCTTACGATCACTATGAGAGATGATTCTAACTATCATTCCATGGTCTCCATGTATCACTCTCAAGGTGGGTCTGTCTGATACATTGTTCTCTAACATGTACCTATGTGCTTGGTTTGATATCACATATCATGACTGATGAGATTATGTCATCAATCAACACACAATCTAATCTTATATATTATGGTTGTCTATTTTTCTTCCATAGTAATATCTGACTAGGGACATAACAAGAATGTATATACTCTTATCATACATATGATCTCATTATTCAAGTTCCCAACCTGAAGACATATGTCATCGAGTACCATCATTATTTAGACATCTATTATGTATGTGTCATCATCTCATGATTGAGACATTCATAATAGATAGAATTACCATTATTGTTATCAAGTCAGATATCTAATGCCCCATTACAATCATCAAGTGATTGGCTCTCTGGGTATACATACCAAAAGTATCCCCCTTGCACTTAGAGACAATCACCCACTAATCTTATTCCAAGTGATCTTAACATGTCCATCATGATTCTGTTGCGCAAGCGCTTTTGTAGCGGGTTAGCAATGTTTGCTTCTAGCCGATATTTTGCAATGTTCATATCTCCTTGTTGTACGACTTCTCGTATGAGACAAAAATGTCATAGTATGCTATTTGATATTCCTTGCCTATCTAATAGCTCCATTATTGTCACAACATTTCTACTGTGTCATCAATGGTTGGAACCTCCCATAAATTCACCCAAATGAACATCTTGATCCATAAGGTATCCTTTGTTGTTCTCAAAACAGCAGGGCACTAAATTTTGATTATATAACTAAATAATTGTCTCTTTCTCAAAAATTTTCCAACTTATGATTCTCATTTTGAGGTCAACCACAAATTTAGATTGCAACCATTAATTTTGTTTATCAATTTTGGAAGT
Organism: Alisma plantago-aquatica; assembly: GCA_963693085.1. NCBI lineage: Eukaryota > Viridiplantae > Streptophyta > Magnoliopsida > Alismatales > Alismataceae > Alisma > Alisma plantago-aquatica. The sequence continues at coordinate 714,686,369 of OY856409.1, read as the reverse complement.
TTACATCAGTGTAACCCTTTACATCCAACTCCTCCTCACTACCATAACTAAGGAACGAATCCTTTTAGTGCTTCTCAAGTAATTAAGGATTTTTTATGTCAGTCTAGTGACTTCATTGAGATCTGACATATATCCACTCGTCATGTCCAATACATACGAGACAATGGGATGAGTACATTACATTGCATACATGATAGTTTCAATTGTGAATGCATATGGCATCTCACTCATGCTTTCCCATTCTTCACAAGAACTAGGACATTGGGATCAGAGACTAATCCCATGGAACATGGATAGATTTTCTCTCATTGAGTCATCCATGTTGAACCCCTTCAACATCTTCCAATGTATGTGCTCTTTCTTAGGTCAAGAAGCTTTTAAAGATCTATCTCTATATATCTCAATTTCTATCACATAGGATGTTTCATCTAAAACCTTCAGAGAGAAGGTACTTCCCATCTAGGTTTTAACATTTAAAGTGGTTGTTATTCCCCATTATTATGAGGAATATAAATATGCTCCCACTAAAACTTTAGTAATCACAAACACTACTACAGAAATAGCTTATAACGTCTCATTTAGAGGCGTCAGTTATTAACGAAAACTGATGCCTAAACCCTACAACGTCGGCTAATTACAGAGACCGACATCTATATTTGAAGACCGGCCAGACATGAGTATCGCTTTTTATTTAGCGTCGGTTCCCTATAATAAACCGACGCCTAAAATAGCCCGCCAAATCCAATTTTTCGAGCGAAAAAAAAATTACCCCCAAAGTTTCACATACGGCGCTGATATTTTGACCTAATAAACGACGCCTAGTGATGAAAAAAATTACCTCCAAAGGTTGTCAGTTTTTGTGGAAAAACCGACACTGATAAGGTTTCGCACGCCGTCCCCACAAAAAATTTTAGGGTTAAGATTGTCCAATGGACGTCAGTTTTTTCTAGTAACTGACGCCTATAGTTTTTAGGGTTGGTTGTTTTTAATAACCGACGCCTATTATTAACTTAACAACACCCGCCCGAGCCAGACTCTTCCCCTTCTGTTTCATTCATTCCACGATTCATCAGGGTTTAGGTTCCGGTGATCCTCTGCTCACCGCCGCTCGCTGCTCCTCTGCCCCCGCCTCTGCCGCCGCTTGCTGGTCCGTTGCTCGCCGCTGTCGCTCGTTGCTAGCTCTGCCTGCTGCTCTAGCTCCAGCTCGATCATTTCTCCATCTGGCCGCTCTTACTACCCTACTCTCTTTCCTCCACACCATTGATAGGTAAGCTGTTGCCCTTCTTCTTCCTCTACCTCTTCTTCTTCCTCCACCTCTTCTTCTTCCTGCTCCCTCCTTATACCAAATGTATAAAGCAAGGCATGACCTGCATGTGGGTTGGACATGGTGGCCATGGCTGTGGTGGCCAACCACGGTCGTGTTGGCCAGTACAGTCGTGTTCGGCCAACACAGCCACAGCCGTCGTGTCCAGCCCACATGCAAGTCATGCCTTGCTTTTATCCATTTGGTAAGGAGGGAGCAGGAAGAAGAAGATACATTTGCAATTGAATACTAATGCTTGACCTAATTCTGTAAATTTTGATGCATGTTGAATTAAGATATTAAAACCCTAATACACATTTCACCATATATAATCTTGAATTAACTATATTGCTGAAATCTTGTGATCAATCTATGTAAGATATTAAAACCCTAATGTTAAATCTCTGATTTTGTAGTGATGTGTCACCCTAACATCTACATGAATCCCTATTGTATGATGTAGATTGATGATAATGCATGAGCTAGTTTAAAATTTTGAAATCAATTATGAATTATCTCTCCATCACTAGGTCATACTAACTTATGTGTAATCTTTATCTTGATGATGAACATGCATGGACACTCGAAATGTTGAAATCAATGTTATAGAATGACAACACATGTATTTGTTGGCCTAGAAACCCATCCAAGATTTACTCATTAGGAGTAAATCTTGGATAGTCCCCGGTTTGGGACTGTTCTTGAACATCTAATCTCACTTAGGATGTAAGTATATAATGTGTATTGGGTTTTCAAGAAAATTTCAGAAACATTTCCCCGTTTGTTCTCTAAGTACATATGTACTTAGAGAACAATGGGGAAATGCTGTCGAAATTTTCTTGAAAACCCAATACACATTATACACTTACTAGTGAGATTAGCTGTTCAAGAATGGGATAGGTGGTACACATTTATTATATATAAGAATGACAACACATGTATTTGTTGGCCTAGAAACTCGTCTAAGATTTACTCATTAGGAGTAAATCTTAGATAGTCCCCAGTTTGGAACTGTTCTTGAACACCTAATCTCACTTAGGATGTTTTAACCATTAATTATATATAAGACCTTACCCTAAAGTTTTAACCATAAACCCTAATCTTTTAACCCTAGACCCTAATCTTGTTCTAATATATACTTGTTTTCTCTTTGATCATAGAATGGATAGATCATGGATGTCCATTCCAAATCACTGCACCCCCGAGTTTATTTCTGGTCTTGACCATTTTATTAGATTTGTCGAGGAACATAGGAAACAACCTGGAGATAGGTTCTACTGTCCATGTAGACATTGCGGTAACAACTTGAAAGTCAGCACTGGTGACGAAATCAAAAGTCATGTCATGTGTAATGGGATTGTACAAGGCTATACAGAATGGCACTGGCATGGAGAGATTTCAAACCTGAAATTAGTGGATGTCGATAGCAGTGCTTGTGTAGAAGAAGAAATTGCCTTCGATGATGTAGATGTGAACGAACCAGATCCAGTAGACATCGTTGATGCGATGCTGGATAGTTGTGGGGTAAGCACACCGATCCACCTCCCATGTTTATAAACATTGTGCATGATGCTGAGATACCGTTATACAGAGGTTGTAAGTTTATGAAGCTTAGCGCTGTGTTGAGTTTGTATAAACTGAAAGCTAACAATCGATGGAGCGACAAAAGCTTCATGTCATTGTTGTCTTTGTTGAAAGAAATCCTTCCTGAAGGAAACGAGCTGCCAAACTCAACATACCGGTTAAAGAAATTGTTGTGCCCAATGGGAATGGAAGCCAAGAAGATATACGCATGCCCAAATGATTGTGTATTATTTCAAAAGGACTATGTGTATTTGAAAGATTGTCCGAAATGTGGTGCGTCAAGGTATAAATTGACGACTTCGGGGGAGTCCAAAACTGGTTCTCCTGCCAAGGTGATGTGGTATCTACCTATAATACCACAGTTTCAACGTTTGTTTGCCAATCCTATAGATTTGAAGAATTTGAGGTGGCATGCAGATGTTAAGAAAAATAATGATGGGATCCTACGACATGCGTCTGATTCCCCACAGTGGAAGAAGATTAATTTATTGTACCCTGAATTCGGTGAAGAAGATAGGAATCTAATACTTGGGCTTTGTACAGATGGGATGAATCCGTACGGGACATTGAGCAGCCAACATAGCACTTGGGCCAATTATTCTTGTTATATACAATCTTCCTCCCTGGTTGTGTATGAAAAATAAGTATGTTATGTTGTCGTCTTTGATATCGGGCCCTAAACAACCTGGAAATGATATCGACGTTTATCTTGAACCTATGATTGATGACTTGAAGAAGCTCTGGGTGAAGGTGTGATGACCTATGATGCTTCACGAAAAGAGACATTTCATTTGCACGCTATGTTGTTTTGCACTGTGAACGACTTTCCAGCGTATGAGAATTTGTCTGGATATAGTGTCAAAGGATCTAAAGCGTTTCCTATATGTAAAGAGAACACTGACTCAATATGAATAAAACACGGCGGCAAGACTGTATATCTTGGTCATCAAAGGTTTCTTCCAAAATTTCATCTGTATCGTAGGTTGCGCAAAGCATTCAACGGACGGAATGAGGAACAGAGTGCACCTAAACCTATATCAGATGCGGATGTTTATGAAAGAGTAAAATACATCATCAATGAATTTGGTAAGAGATCACAATGTACAATGGCCACATGGACTGACAAGTCTTTATTCAAGAAGAAGTCAATATTTTGGGATCTTCCTTATTGGAGTTCTTTTACAGTCAGGCATTGTATCGATGTCATGCACGTTGAGAAAAACATATGTGATAGCGTCATCGATACTCTGTTGAATATACCAAGTATGACTAAAGATGGGATAAAATCCAGAATGGACCTACGTGAAATGGGAATAAGGATAGAATTAACATAAGTAGTTAGTAGTGATTGGAGAACATACTTACCTCCCGCTTGTTACACGTTGTCTAGAAAGGAGAAGAAAGTTTTTTGTGAATGTTTGGTAAATGTTAAGGTGCCACAGGGTTACTCATCCAACATCTGTACATTGGTATAGATGAAGAAGAGTACTATGATAAGTATGATGACTCTAGTCCATTCTCAGTTGGGTTGACAACACCATCAATCATTGAAGCTGGGGATCACAATGACTTGTATGTTCGCGGGGATCACAATGAAGGATTGTTAATTGATAAAAGATCACAATATTAGAGGCATGAATGTTTATATTTTTTATATGTTTTATTTTTCTGAATGTGAACTTTACAATGTGAACTTTACAATGTGAATGTGGACTTTACAATGTGAATTACTTTACAATGTGAATGTGAACTTTACAATGTGAATTACTTTACAATGTGAATGTGAACTTTACAATGTTTATACATCCATATACCTTATTTTATATACGGTGATCTGGTTTCTTATATATTAATGCATACGTAATACATGTTTTGCAGCCACTTACACAAGATATGTAGAGATTTTGGGTTTTCCCATGTGAGATTTTTGGTTCCATCTTTGATTAGTCTTGTAGATACAGACCCTTCTTCAGATACTTCATATTGTTGTGATGCTTTTCAATATTTTGGTAAAAATAATAAGACGGTGATAATAGCTCCATTCAATGTCGAGTAAGTTTACTTTGCTTATAATTTGGACTTAAGAAAAATATATTTTTATTGTGGATTTTGAGTTATTAATTTTTAACTTTCTTACATGTAGTGGTAGGTATTGGGAGTTACTAGTTATTGTCCCCAAGACGTTCACTGTCTATTATCTAGATCCTGTGGGGAATGAGTTGGAATTATACGGACATGCAATTAAAAGGCCATTATTCTCATGAGAAATATTTCATGTTTTTATATATGTTAACATCTGTTACTACATTACTATTTAATTATGTAATTTAATGGGTTACATTAACATATGTAGGGCTTTATATGAGTACAAAAAAGTTGGAGGAAAGGTTCCCAGGAAAAAGGATATGTCACTAATTTGGGAGAATGTGAAAGTAATTTTCTGACTCCAATGTATATATTATTTGTGTGAACTGTGTTAAATTGTATTTTTGAATATTTTGTATGTTTCAATTTATAGTGTGATACACAAGACAACGGATGGGCATGTGCCTACTATGTGATGTTATTTATGGACCTAATCATCAAACATGCCATAATGGAAATCGATAAGATACAACATGTATTATACATAGTCTCATTAGATAATATGAAATATATCAATCTTATTATATATTATTAATTATATATATACGTCGTTCTCTTTACAGGTCTTTAAAACTGCTGACTTCAGCACAGGTGGAAAGCATTTCGATGTACATGCTCCCTATATGAGAGATGAATTAGATGATGTAAGAGAAGAATGGGCAAAAGCCCTACAAAGAGTGGGAATTTTTAAATTTAATTTTATTGACAATGATGACAATGATGAATAAAGAATAACTTTGTTCTCATAATTATTTTTGTGTGAATGTGAATGAATTTTTATGAATTGTCATATGTGTGTGAAGATGATCAATACATAAATATTTCTACATGTGTCTGAATGTGAAAAGAGATGAAATGAATGGAACTGCATGTTGCTACTAGTTTCAACATGTGTGTGATGAAAAAATAATATGAATTAAATGTGCTTATACATGTGTGTGAATCACATATATATAATATTGTCCATCTTGTTAATTTTGTAGGTTTGTGGCCTATTGTTGGCTGATATCAATGGATGTCATAAACCTACAGTTCAGAATTGAACTGTAGGTTCTCATCCTTCTGACTAGCCATACAGCAGGCCTACAAACTGATTAAAAAAAATTAACATAGGTGTCGGTTATTTGAACAAAACCGACACCAAAGAAATACGATGGTTTTTGATAAAAAAAACTGATGTCTATGTGGCCAGGAACCACGACCGTGCTGGGAAGCGCGGCCGTGGTGGTAGGCAGGGGATATGGCGTCAGTTATTAGCACAAAACTGACATCGATTCAGCTGATATGGCCACGAAATACGGCCGTGCAGGGAAGCACGGTCGTGGTGGCAGGAGAGATGGTGTCGGTTATCTTACAAAACCGACGCCTATAGGCCCTTTACTGGCGCATTTTCAGTGACGGAAAGCGTTGTGACGTCGGTTCTTTTAATAACCGACGTCTGTAACAGTTCTATAGTATCGGTGTTCATAAAAAAATGACGCTTATAGTCCCTTTGTTGGCGCATTTTCGGTGGCGGGAAGCTTTTTGGCGTCGGTTGAGACCGACACCGAAGGGGTCCACCTTTAGCGGCGCCCACTTGGGTGTCATTTGGAAACCGATACTAAAGCCCTTAATTAACTGACGCTAAAGGCCTGTTCTGTGGTAGTGAAATTTCATCTTCATTTTGACTTAAGTCAAACTCCTTAACTATCTTGTCAAATCGAAGATTCCAACTCTAAGATGCTTGCTTCAATCCACAAATCGACTTCAGTAGCTTACATACTTTATTTGCATTAATGGACTTATAAAACATTCACGGTGTGTCATGCACATATCCTCATAATTATTCCCGTTAAGGAATGCAGTTTTAACATCCATATGCCAAATCTCATAGTCATAATAAGTTGTAGCATCATGCATGAAAAAGGATGGATTTAACCATAGAAACTGGTGAAAAGATTTCATCATGTTCAACACCTTGAATTTGTTTGAAACCCTTTCCAACCAATATGCTCTTATAGGTTTGTACACTACCATCCATGTTGGTCTTCTTCTTGAAGACCCAATTGCACCCTATGGGTTTTACCCCTTCTGGTGGATCCACCAAGTGCATATATTGTTGTTGTATATGGAGTCCATCTTTGATCCCAAGGCTTGAAGCCATTTCTCAGACTCTGGTGCCTCAATAGCTTCTAGATAGGTTGTTGGCTCATGATCTTATGACCAACTCACCGCCTTTCTGAGTTATAAGATATCATAATCTCAAGGTGTGTTCTACTATATCTATGAGTTTTGTGTTACATAAGGAACTTGAGATTCCATAATAATTTGTCTCACTATTCCCACTGTACCTCTTTAGGTTCAATGTTTTCTTGTTGGTCGCAAACTTTTTAGTTCTACTTTTCTCTAACTCCTTTGGAATTAGATTCTTTGTAGGAATACATCCATCTTGGAAACAAACACTTCTGTTGTTGGATTAGAATATAAAAGTAGTATTCAACAAAATAACATTTATACGATTTGTGGACAAAGCCTTTTAAGAAACTATTTTCTTACATAAGCTTTCAATCCTAATCCTTTTAAAAGACATATCAACACACCTCTCATGCCATATCTCATATGATGTCTTTTGAACCACTTTGGGTAGTACATTATTTTAGTGTAAAGCATGTGGCAAAAAGGAAATTGGAACATTAGCTAGTTTTATTGATAATCGCACTATGATTAACAAGGTATGTTCTAGGGGTGTAAACGGTGTGAGTTTGACCGCACCCATACCCATACCCATCTTATTTAGCGGGTCCGGTTCCGGTTCCGATTCTAGACCCGCATAATACAAAACTTGGACCCGCACCATACCCGTACTCGCAGTAATAGCGGGTATGCAGTGCGGGTATGCAGGTAAGCCGTTCTGTAAAACATCATATTCTTTATGTAAGAGAAATGACTATGTTCTATATATTTTAATACAACCATATATTGTTATTATATAGTATGTTAACATGCAATTGTTATATTAGATAATGCTATGTTTTATACATTAACATTAATTGAGTTAATTGTTTACATATCTATAGTCATCATTATAACATTTAACCTATGTAGAAAGTAATGTAACTTAGTAGACATTTTGATTTTAAGTTTACATATGATGTTCATTATTGTAACTAGAATAGTTAATTATTAATTATATGACTAGTCTCAACCTTATTGTGGTTAGAGTAGGATATAATCTCAAGAATTATATTAGTTAGACTACTAAAGTATGTTTTATATAACATATTATTTAAGTAGTTACTTATGTATAGCGGGTACACGGGTCTAGCGGGTCTGGGTCCAAGCATACCCATTATTTGGACCCGCTCATATACGGGTCCAAGGGTATACGGGTCTAAGGGTGTGCGGGTATAAAAAATTAGGCCCATGACAGGTTTTTTAAAGGTTCAGATTTACGGGTCTGCGGGTCTACCCGTACCCATTTACAACCCTAGTATGTTCCCTTCTTTCTGATACATCATTATGTTATAGGTGAAGTTCACTATGATACATTATCATAGTCTCCAGAAGCTCCTCAAACTTTTAGTTTCAAAGTATTCTAACATCAATCATATCAAAGTGTTTTAATACTTATACCAAATGGGTTACATACTTCATTCATGATCTCCTTGAGCACTTCAAGAGATTAAGACTTGAATTTTATTAAATACAATCTACTATATCTAGTGAGAGCATCTATTAATAAATTGATGTATTATTAATCATCTTTAGCATTTATTCTAAAAAGTTTATGTACATCATTAAGGCATGGCAGAAAAATCATGCCCTACCATACCCGACCCGACCTGACACACAAAATGCGGATTTTTTCGGATTTGGTATTTTCTCGGGTCGGGGAATGTGAGTACTGCCTCACGCGTGTTTTCGGTGGAACTAAGCGGGCGCGGATGGACCCGCACATCACACTTACAGACTCACTCACTCACTCAGCCATAACTCGGACTCTCTCCGTCGGTCCGTCCTCGGGCTTGCCTTCGCCTCCTCGACTCCTCGTCTCCCTCTCCCTAGTGTTTTTGAGTTTAGGGTTTTCGAATCCATCTCCTTCCAGTTCCTCATGTGGCGGACCCCTCTAGCTGTCTCCACCATCTCACGACTCTCACAGGCTAGCCACTAGCGGTGTGGTCCCAACTCAAGCGAAGATTCAAAGGAGGTGGTGATAGAGCGGGACTATTGCTGATAGAGAAAAGACGGCTGGCGAGTCGACTACGGTAGAGTGACGACGGCGACTGCAGTGATGGAAGCTTGAGGAAGACGGAGAATCTCAAGTAGGTTTTCTAACCGAATTATTAGTTTGTCGAAGAGGTGGAATCCAAGATGGGTGATGAGGGGGTGAGGGAGGAGGCAATGCAGGTCCTCGGCCTCTTCCAGGTAGTACCCCGTCTTTTCATCTTCGATCTCGATTACAGCCTATCCTCTCATCTCCGGTCTGCGATCTCAATTGAGGCGCTCGCGTTTCCCTCGTCGCGCCACTGATAATTGCCACCTGTAGCGTGGCTCAGCTTCTTTATTGTTCGCAGGACTCAAATCAACGTGTATCTAAATCGGCTTTCTTTTGTTGTACTGTCTACAGGAACTTAATCTAACTTCCTCCCGCTCAGCCAACCATTTATTATTTTTGGATTTGTCCGTGGTTTTCAGGACGGCGAGTCGGCCGCCATTATCTTTCTATAGATCTTTAATATTAAAGTACATGATGTCGTATCACACCAGCTTTCTCTTGTGTATGTGATCAGAGAAGAATATACATCAGAACACGATTAGTAATCCTCTACCGTAGCACCGTCTGATGGATAAGATGGACAAGGAGGTATTTTTTGAGACCCCAAAACCTTCGTTTGTTTTTTAATCGTGCTTTGTTTACCTTAGTCGCATGGTCTATGCGATCCACCATTCTGGATTTGTTTTCAATTGTTAAAAATTATGCGTTCTACTTAAGTCAATGCGACTATTTTGGAGCATCACATTGATTGGCGGCATTCCTGTTCTCGGATATTGGCAGGCATAGATACGTCTGCTGCTTGGCTGGAGAGAATGTTGCTACTCATTTCTGTGCAGGTGGTCGATTCTTTTCATTTCTGTGCTATGAAAACATGATTGAGTTGCGGTTCAGTTCACTGGATGCTAGGAGGATGTTCTCTCTGGTCTTTCTGGTTCCAGTTGTGACTTTGACGAACTTGTATTTTTCAGTTTGTACTATGATGTTTGTCAAGTGATTAGTACTTTGGTGCTTGTCAAGTGGTTAGTAAGCAAACGTAATATTCTGGTGTTTGTCAAATTATTAGTATTATGATGTCTTCGAAATTAATTTGTAGTTTGCTTGTCAAGTGATTAGTATGTTGGTGCTTGCCAATCTGTACTCGTATTTTCAACGGAATTGTATTTTGTTTTGTAAAGAAGCGTGCCAACATGTACTTCCTTCTTCACTTTGCTGAATTCCACGTGAGTTTTGTTTAACAAGTAGTGGAACCGCCTTGTTTAAGTCATTGCAAACACCAACAGTTTTTGCAGGTGTTTGCGAGTTTTTGAAAGTCCTGCTGTAACAATAGTACTTTTGTGAAGGAAAAAAAACTGTGGGTATTTGCGGGTTTTTTAAAATCTGTATTTCGGGTCGGGTTTTCTCGGGTTGGGTATTTGTGGGTTTTTTGAGTCAGTATATTTTTGGGTCCGGGTCGGGTTTGTGTTTGTTGAAACGGGTCGGGTCGGGTTTTCAAAAACCCGACCCGTTGCCATGCCTAGACCTCAATTAGTTCCTGCAGTGGCAAAATGGAGGAATCGAACAAGTAAAATATACTTCCTGCTGGGATATAACCGTTTGTCCAGTTGTGTCCAAAATGGATGTTAATGACCTCAGCCATTGAACTTCAAATAGGAGCAAGGCCTCTCATTACTGGAACCAAGATATTGACAGCTCTTCAACGAAACAACAGAAAGAGTAGCTTGGTCAATGGGACCAGACTAATAAAAAACGATCTCATCATCCATGTGTATATTTCATCAGAAATGCTTTTCATGTTGAATGTAAATTTTAAGAGCTGTTACAGACTTACAGCTCAAGTCATTATCAGAGATGCTGTCTACATAACCTTGAGTGGCCTCACCTGCTACCACATTATTATGAATACAAGTCAACGTGCTTAGGAAAACAAAACGCTAGGCCAAACAATACGAGGAAGACATTTGATCAAATTCATCTAAATTCACGCGGAATTAAGATTAAGCATTAAGCACCTGCTTTTACCAATGTACATGTATAAAATTGGTAACCGACTTCATCACCAAGAACGGATTTGGTTGGGGGGGTGGGGGTGGCTACTGGTGCTCTAGCCCCCCCTCCCCCTACGAAAAAGTCCAAAATATAATGAGTAAGCTTAAAAACAAAAAACAAAATGTATACATATATATACAGTTAAGGTTTCAAACAAAGAATATAGATAACTCAGTTGGTATGTTGCATGTCTATCTGTATTAGTTGGTGCGGTTTCAACTCCCAGTGTCAACACATCTTTTACCTGAGTCCCGCATCATCATAGAACAAAATTAGATTTATACATAACCATTAATGTCTATGCCTCGAACAAAAACAACAGCTCTATTGGCACAAGCTTCATCACTTAGAATCTATTGGTGCTGTAATGCATCCCACCTACCATCGCGTCAGTCATTGGATACAATAACCAGAAAAGCTAAAGCACCAAATAGTATATACTGCAACCAAAGTTCAATAAATGTCAGCAGCAGATGAAGTTTGAAAAATGCTTGAATTCAAGCACTGCAGCAGCAGACATACAATCAATTCTAAAGAGAGAACGTTGTGTTTCAAATAATTATATCAACGTGTTATGCCTAACCAATGACCCCAATCACTGGATAGCTCATTTCATACCCATATTTTAACTATCATTTTGCAAGCTCGAGTTCAAATTTTAACATTGTAGTTAGAAAATATATCTGAAATCTAGCAGCCTCATCCAAATGCATCATAAGGTAGTCTGTTTGCTTCACAAGTGAGTATAAGCTAAAGGCTAAGAGATAAATTAAAAGATACCCTTGACAAGAGGTTTTTCTGTCATGATGATAGTGACCCAGCCAACATACGGTAGAAACCTGATAGTAAATCCGGAAGAAAAGTGAAGCAGTTGAGATGTTAGAATCAAGTAACAAGGTTTGTGTTCTGGTGAGGTTGGATTTAAAAGTTAAAAGTGTAAAGCATGATGGAATGCATGTAAAATCTCATACTCGTGTCAAGGCATCAAGGTCCGGTGCCTGGATGACTTTAAGCAAACACGTACATTTCACATATATTTATACATATCTTCTATAAGTTTCAATAACGAAACCCCTTGTATGCGTACAATTATAGTTATATACGTAAGTATGTATATAAATGTATGTAGATATATAGTTAATCCCTACATATACTTATATGTTATTACATAAAAACATGGTCAAATAAAATTTCTAATAATGTTTATTAACCATTAATATCAGATTTGAGAAGAGCAACTCTAATTAAACAATGTAAGAAACGAAAAATTAATGACTCTAAAATTGAGATTTAATGTAATAGCCCAAGTCCTTGACTATGTAATGAACATCCTTCATAACAGTCCCTAATAGAAACTGAAATGGAGCAGAAGACATTAAGAGATGTATATAAGTATGGAAAATATAAGTCTATCAAACTCGGAGTACGATGAATAAATGAAATTGTCACGTTGTACTAGGGATGGCAGATGGTTCGCTGAAGAAAACCACACTCCCATATATATAAAAGAGGGCACAATGCAGACTTGGACATATAACACAAAGTCAGGAACAAAGGATGTGCCTCTAAGCATGTTGAAGTGTGCATCTGAAGCAGCAGTAGAGAACTAACAGTAGGTGCAGTACACTACCAAAAAACATAGTATAGATGACAGTCATGTAAAAAGTTACGTACTTTAGGTGACATGTTTGTACATGACTTATAATCTGTGTAGGCCTACGTAAAATAGATGACATACATTTTTGTATATTTGAAAGGGTGACATGTATGTATGTCACATGTAGTCTGTGCAACATAGGTGACAGACATTTTATCATACTTGAAAGGGTGACACACTATAGGTGACATACATTTGAATCACCTATGTTCTAATGGGGGTTTACACATGTATATGAGTCAAGTGTAATATACAAAGAGACATAACATTTAGGTGACATGTATGTGTGTCACCAAAGTTATAGATGACATAAATTCATGTCACCTAACCTTAGAATTTTTATAGAATTACTATGAGAGGACATTGTCTTGATATGGGCCTTGAATTCTCACAAATGCATTACGGGGGACCTGCTGTTAGAGGAAATTCTCATGATATGGGCCCCAAACCTCACATATGCATTTTTAGATAATTGTTGTGAGTGGACATTGTCACTATATGGGCCCCAGTTCCTAAGAAATGCATTGAAAGAGACTTTTTATGAGAAGAAATGTGTCATGGCTCCTCCCGAGTGTATTTTTGTTGGAATATATCAACGCTTATTTGGTCACCGTGCGCTGGACGGTGATGCGATGCGAGGGCACTGAGCCGCTGCATGTGACATGGGCACCGACGATGATTCGGTTTGGCTCCCACTTACCTCTGATTAATTATTGCACCTAGCCCAGTGTCGCTGATGGCAGGGGTTCTCTGCTCGTCTTGTTCCCCCACACCATAGTATCCAGATCTGACTTACCATAGTGTCTCCTGAATGCAGACAGAAGGTGACCAGAAAGGTTCGACGATAACTTCAAGTCTGATTCAACTTAACAACTTTTGTTGGACTTGGCCATACCAGTGGTGGCTGCCCTTTTTTCGGAAACTACGCCCATAGCAGCAAGGGATTAGGGAAAGAACGCGCTCGGAGCATCCCTGGTGCCTAGCCGTCTAGGTCTCAACACGTCGAGGATTGATACGATAGAGTCCAGCATCGATCCTCGGAGGTGGCAGCCCATACACGGTTCCCTACAGTCGTGTGTTAAGTAGGCTTGGCACTGGTCAACCCAGTAGGAAGGACTGCCCTGTTGGCCGCCATACACGAGAAGGTTCCCTCCATGTCTCAGTTCCACTCTCTTTAATGGCAAAATTCATTTTTCTCACATCGGCAATGACACATTATGATCGTCTTGCTGTGTCACAAGTGAAAAGTCGTGAGGTTGTTCCTATAGTCCTTTACCGCGCGGGGCCTACATTCTGCATGGTTGGACCTGTTGCACAAGTTTCATGTCCTTTTAGGAGCCTCCATACATGTCGCGGTAAACCGTTAGCAGCTAACAGTTTTGGTAATCATCTTCGGGTTGTTCATTTATCTTCACTGAGTCGTGTTGATGGAATCCGTAAGGCGTTGGAGTATGCATATGTTTGGGAGGGCTTGGTGTTTGCTCTTTGTTCTTCCAAGCATTGGATGTGTGGTGTATGCCTTGGCATCGTGCCATGGTCTAAAAGATGTCCTCGTCAAGCTTCTGATGGCTCTGATGTTACTACCAGTCTACCTCGATAGCCTGGTGAGACATCACTCGATGTGATAGTTGGTTTGCCTGCTCCCATCAATTATGGCTTTCTAGATTATGTTCCTTGCACCCTGTCAGCTCGTCAGCGTATTGAGCCATCGCCTCTGCCTGCTGACTGACTATAGCTCGAAACAGATCTTCTAGATTTTGTCTTCTGCACGGGTGTCCCTACCATAAAGAGCATCCCTCTTCTTTGTCGTTTGCCTTTTGTCGACACTCTTCATGCTTGCTTACTCTAGGTGGCTTCTTGCCCACACTCTATTGATGCATGGATTCGTCTTTTGTTGCTTCCAACATGTGTTTTGTATAGCTTCTCCCCTAAGTCTTCTCAAGAACAGTCTTCTCAAAAACACATCACTCTACAACAACTTATGATCTTGAAGGCTTTGGAGACTTGGAATTCAGGACCTAATGGCATTCAACAACTCCTGGCTCAGATTTTGGCTCATTTTTGTCCTACCGGGCGAGAACATTCTTCTGAAGCTTGTATTTCACATGCCAATTCTAAGATCAAAGATAGCCAATTTTCTACTTCCATTCGTGTTCTATCCTCTAGTGGTGTTACCCCCACAAAAGCTGCTAATTATTCTTATCTTGAAGCTAAACACCCTCAACCTCCACTGCCATTGGTACAACCTCAGTATGAAATTTCTAGCTCTCCATTTGTTGCTTCTTGCTCTATGATTGAAGAAGCCATTTTATCATTCATGAAAGGGACCGCTTGCGCACGTGATGGCCTACGATCACAACATCTTATTGATTATATGTGTGGGGCTGCCACTGTAGTGAAAGATGATTTTTTTAATCTAGTTTCAACTGTGGTGAATCTTTAGCTCACTGGTCATTGTCCAGATTCCCTGGCTCCCTACATTTCCAGTGCTCCATTGACTCCTTTTCTCAAACCAGACAATGGCATTTGGCCTATTGCTATGGGTACTATTTGACAGCGCCTTGTATCCAAAGTTGTGGCAAAGGATGTAAGTTCTGATGTCGTCCCTTATCTTATGGATACATCAATATGGTGTTGGTATTTCTGGTGGTGTTGAGGCCCTTCTACATGTTGTCACTCGACTTGTCTATGAACAACAACACACTACAGTCACCATTGCTCTTATTGACTTCAACAATGCCTTCAACATGGTTGATAAATCTACCATATTTCGAGAGGTTCGTCTTCATTGCCCTTCTATTATACGATGGGTTGAGTTTTTCTATAGATCTCCATCTCCTCTCTATATGGATCATGGTGAGCCTCTTTTTTCTTCTGTCGGGGTACAACAAGGTGACCCATTAGGCCCCCTACTTTTTTCCCTCGGACTCCACCCTCTTATTTTACAGGCAAAGGATGCATGTCAACTTGACCTCCTTTCTTTCTACCTTGATGATGGTACCCTCATTGGGGACACATAGGTTGTTTTGAAGGCTCTATCCCTCATTTAGGAGCAAGGCCCGATGTATGGTCTTCATCTCAATACTAAGAAGACATATTTTTTGGCCATTGAATGACCCTAGATGAGGCTCGAATTTGGGCTTATTTCCAACTGACATCTCTCATCCAGAGCGTGGAGTGAAGAGTCTAGGTGGCCCAATTTTCTACAGATGCATCCCTTGCGAAGGAGCTTCTCCAGAAATGTGTGCTGAAGACCCTTGATATGATGGATCGCATGTCCTCACTCCAGGACCCACAGTGTGAGATTCTTCTTCTTAGGTGTTGTCTTAGGATGCCCAATCTATTGTTTGATCTTCGTACAACACCTCCTTCTATCACACATGTGTTTGATATTTTTGATCATGGTCTTCATCGTTGTCTGGAGCGCATTGTGGTTGGTGATGACCCATGTTTTGGTGATTTACAATGGTGTTTGGATACACTTCCTATGCATCTAGGGGTATTGGGGATCAAGTCCTCTCATGATGTCAATAAATTTTCTTTTGTTGCCTCTCAGATACACACTAAAGATCTCCAAGACCATATGTTGCGTGAGGTCACATACGTGCCTGTAGGGCTCCCCTTTGTCCAAGCACATGCTTTCATATGCAATATCTTGCCATCTTTATGTTGGTCTATGTTGACAAGTATGCATTCTACCACCCCAAAGACCCAGTCTATTTTGGTAGACGCTTACTACAAAACGGTCATCCAGCAAATCATGGCAAGTGACCTATCCTTACGGCAACATGCTATTCTCACTTCTTTACAAGCTGATCATGCACACAATTTTTTAGGGTTGTTCCTATTGATGGCCTTGGTCTGTCTATGTTACCCATTGAGTATCGAGCTATCCTTCAGTATTGGCTTATGATTCCCTTGTATCCAGGTGATGAACGTTGTCTAATTTGCAACATCACAGATCTTGATGCCTTTGGTGATCATGCAGTGCACTGCCGCTCATGGACTAGTTATAAGTTTCATCATGATGTTGGCACTCGATCTGGGTTAAAGGTTTTGAAAGAAGCTCCTTTGGCCTTCCTTGGCACTCAATCTGATGGTGTTCATTCATTGCGACCTGTAGACATTCTTTTATTTCACTGGATGAATGGAAAACATGCCCGTGTTGACCTAACAGGAGTTTCTCCCTTGACAAGTATCCTTTCAAAAAACTTTAAAGCAGGGCAGGCAGAGTCCAAGGCAGCAATACTGTAAAGAGTGAGACCCGAAAGGGGATCCACTCAAAATGATATAATACAAGAGCCATGTAATAATAAAGCAGCGGAAACAAAACTATTACAAAGTTATTTCATGATTCATTTATACAATTGTTCCTCACCATAATAGGTGATTTACATAAACTTGAACTAAGTACAACTAAAGCTGGTAGCAGAGGATAACCCAGCCATTCCAAGCTATCCTTAAGTCCATGTCATGTGGGTGATCTTTTTGAACTCTTGTATTCCAATGTACCTAAACCTGGGTGGAAAGGAACATCACCCAAAACATAGGAAACAATAAAGAGGTCAGCAAAGGCTGAGTATGTACATATATAAAACATTCTGGGCATTATATAGGGTTAAAAGTGCAAAAAGAGATGTTCCCACAAGAAAAGGGGGCTATTTACAAGTAGGTATGTTCAAGAGAAAAGTAACAAAAGAAATGAAGCAAAAGAAATGAAGCAAAAGAAATGAGGCATATTAAATTCATATTACAAGCTTGATAATAAAGAGTGTCTTGCCATAACAATCATCCACAGATTCATATTAAAACAACAACTATTTGCATGCATAACAATGTAGACTAAATATACCTAAAACAGGGCCATAACACCATAGGATCATGGCCTAAAAATAAACAAGGGTGGAAACGCACACCCCGGGCGGAATACGCACGCCCTAAATAAATATGGTTGTACATAAGTACCGTTATTCTAGATATTCTAGTCATACAAGCAGCATGCTATAATAGAGTGGCAAGACTTATTATTTTAGTCATTTTCAATAAAGGCAACATGACAGGAGGGGTCCAATGACCCAAATGAGCATAACAATATAAATATCACAGAAACAAAAGGAATTCATATCAGGAGCAATAAATGTCCAAGTGTTTGGATTTTAAAAGGGATTTACAATTCAAGAGATGCCTCATTAAAAGATATATGGATTTTAGTCATTTAATGCCCAAAATAAAAATAGAGAGTGTACATACCTTATGATTGAACCTAGATATTCAGTAACACCTCCTAAGCACAGGGTCAGGGTTGTCTCAACCTAGTC
Source organism: Alisma plantago-aquatica (assembly GCA_963693085.1). Classification (NCBI taxonomy): domain Eukaryota; kingdom Viridiplantae; phylum Streptophyta; class Magnoliopsida; order Alismatales; family Alismataceae; genus Alisma; species Alisma plantago-aquatica. Next base: position 714,668,061 of record OY856409.1, on the reverse strand, counting down.
ATAATATGTGTGCATATGATTAATACAAAATGTATTAAATCTTTTACTTAGAAATCGACCCTACATTATGTTGCAAATCTGGGCGTGAAACATGTCCCAATAAATTAGGCATATTTTTCCGATCTCAAAAACATATTTATTCGTATTATTTGGATAAGCCAATAATTACTTATGAATTTTACAAGTTAAAAGCATTTACTGATTAAGACAGAAAATAAGATGTGAATTGACAGAGATGCTCCCGAATAAATCACTAAAACTGAGAAGCAACGTGACATTGGACTGTAGGGAAATGTCGCTTATTATTACTTGGTCAACGCGGGGTCAGAGTGTGCAAAGTGGTCTGAAATACCCTCTGCTGGTGATACATGTTGCACACATGTTCCATGGGCAAGACATGGCTTTTGCCCCAGGGATCGATTTCCCTGTATCTTGCACCATGGTCACCTACAGGAGCTCCGAGCTCATGACCTCTAGTTCACTCAATCTATGTTGGAGATATGGACTCCCTCAGCTTCGGACGATGATATCAGTGAGACCACCAGACCTTTTTGGATCGGAGGATCCCATATTTGGGGGTATCTCAGAGACCATGCTCAACATGGGTCACCTGCAAAGTAGGTCACCGGGGAACAGAGCTAATGGCAGTGGTTCAAAGGCTACCAGCGATGGAGCTGAGTCTGCATTGTTAAGGAAAATCTAATATAGGCATAGCCATGCCAACGTAGAATCGTCAAAGCTTGAGGAGGGAACACACAAAGAGTATTACAGTGATCTGGGCAGCGGGCCATTAAAACGACGACTAACCGCAGAAGAGAACCAGACTTGGCGGGGAAGATTACCTTCCCATGATTTAGCATCACACAATCCCAAAAGCCCTGTCGATTACCCAGGATGGGTTCGGCCGTGTCCCTAGGGTCAAGAACCTCACGGACCTCTTCTCGTCAGGTAACTAGAACAGAGGAGAAAGGGGCGTCTTGTCGACCGAGCAAACGAGTCACAAACGCGGCCAAATCAATGCGCGGACAGAAAGAGTAATGGTCCGAGATGGTTACCTCGCGGTGGATTTGACCGAGGAGGGGAAAGCTAGTAGCTGCTCGCCATCTTCGCCGGAGAAGACGACCCACACCGGCAGCAGCTTCCAGGAGTCCACGTGAGCAATTGATCGAATGAAGCTGAAGAGGAGGCACCGCGGACCGATTCTGGAGCAATAGAGAGGGAGTGATGGCTCCCAAGTGGGGAATCGGTGAGCTAGGGGAAAGAGCAGTGGCCACTGTACCGAGCCTATATTAGGCGTTTTAGGTTTTGGGTGCCGCAGGGGGTGTATGGGGGCTCGTTGGACTCGTCGAGATGTGTGGAGTTTGTTGGCGAAGAAATCGCTAGGTTTGGACGCATGTAGAGATCGCAAAGCACTGACAAAAAGCGGTGTTCTGCTCGACTCAGCGTGCGAGGAACCCAGAGGTAGGGGACGACCAGTTCCGCTACCCGACTACCTGGGTACCCGACCCGAGCTGGCCGCGTGACAAATAATGTCACCGGAAACTAGATTAGGGGGTAGCGACAAACAACATTGATAAATGAAATAAGAAACTTACTACTTGATTGCATAAACTTCTATGGTCATATTGAGGGTACAATTGAGGCCCAATTAAGCCCAAGATTTGAGGGTTGACTAATAAGAATGTGAGGAACCCGATTATAAGCTTAGATTTGGGTTTTGAGGCTTCCTTAACTATTATTCAACCATTATGCATAAATCATTCAATTAATGAAATGAATTAGACCTAATGGTCAAAGGTGGTCAAATCTTCCACCTTGACTCGATCCTATTCTTATATGATACCCAAGTCTATCCTAATACATCAATCTAGGGTAAGGTAGTCTAGATTATCATTTTTGCCTATAAATTTGCTGATTGAGGTATTAAGTCAGCAAATTCACATGACTTCAACTTTATGGATCCCAACTTGAGTCAATCTAGGGTTTGATGGTCAAGAGTTATCTAATTAGGGTTTTAAACTTATACTAAAGGTCAAATTGAGTAAACCCTTTGAAGATGTATTCAGTTCTCTCACTCAATATCTAAACGTCACACTATGGTATTAAATCCATATCGGGACAATAGTGTGGTATCACTATACACCAATCTCCCATAATTCAATTATTAGGGCTATAACATCCTAAGATTTATGTCCATGGGATACAATTGAGTCAATTAGGCTATCAGATCCTAATATGGTTTGGTCTATGCTATTACAATGAAATATAGACATTGAAAAGTAGCCAAGTAAAGAAAAGGGACAAGGGATTTTGGATATCCATCTAATCAATTAGGGGCCTAGAAGAATGGGAAATTAGCCTATGTGTCTAGAATCGAGTATGTTACAACACTCCACCCCTTAAAGAGGATTTCGTCCCCGAAATCTAACCACCGCTAGACAAAAGTGCTAGTTGTTCTACATATCCTCATCTTCCATCACTTAAGCATGGAAAACCAATCTTTATTTACAAATTTCCCAATAGAACCATTTAGATTGCGACCGCTAACATGGTGAACTACTTTTGCGTATAGACATCAATCCTGAAGCACCATGATTCCTATCATTATTATTACTAGGAGAATTTCCTTATCACATTATTTTCATCATCATCATCATCATCATCATCATCAATGACATCGTCCTCATCATCCTTAACAACAACATCATTATCATTATTATCATCGATATCATCACCTAATTCTCATCATCATCATAAACATCATTAACATCTTATTATCAAAAAGGGTCACATGGAAAATCTTAGCAATTTCATCATACTTAGCGTGTCCACCCTAGCCTATATTGTATAGTCATCCTCACAACTTATTTATTAGCGATCTGGGGTATAGTATATTAATCTGAGCCTTAGTGGAATTTTACTTTTACCCCTATCTGTCTGGAATACTCCCTTTAAGGATAACTCAAGACAAAGTTTTAAGATCCATTTTAATCATCAAAGTGACATGTAGGATGGTATGATTAGCAATGCTCCTCTGGAGTTCCCAGTTTGGTAGCCCCTACATATGCTTGACATTATTACTAGGAGTTATCCAAGTTTTACTTATTGTAGCTGTTATTAACCTCGATTATTCCTATTAACTAGATTGCACGGGAACTCCACCCCTTAAAAGGCTTAAACTATAACTTAGGGCATAGCCTAGAGGGGAAAAAAAGGGTGGATCCACTAGGTCTGATGTATATATTTGAAACTAACTATGTCAGTCTTAGGCCTAGGGTATTAGGGTTGAACATACCAACCGAGGGTACTTCACTTAAGAGATCCTCTATCTCAACTTCCTTGGGATGGCGACTTGGTTCCAAAAACCATCGATAAAATCTGAAAACTTTTGTTTTGTACATATAAATTGATAATGAAAATAAATTTGATGATGCAAAACTTGCGGTGAAAAAAAATCCAAAATTGGCGCCAAAAACAATCGGGGAACCAAGTCAACCGCCTATCACAACCTGACACATACACTACTATCCTATCATCACTTCCTCCTCCAAAAGGGTATGATCCTCCTATCTCCAAAGAGATCATATGACTATTCTCTAATATGTAAGCGTGAGAGAGAGAAGGGTTTCTTATTACTCACGGTCAACCCCAAACAAAATCTATGAAAGCATGACATTCTACCATTCCCCATGTCATTCTTAAGCATAACTGACACAACATCATCACAAGACCTAAGGGAGTCATAAGGTTATCCAACTATTATAGGAAGAAAATTGAGATTTTCTCAATACTAGTTGGTTTACATATATAGTGCCTTATGAAGATAATGTAACCCAACGCAGCCAAGCTACTCATCTTCAATCATTAAATAAACGAATCACACTATGTGATATGAGAGAGATGATTACCCATGTGTATCTACTAAAACTTGTAGCTTTCTTAGTAAACTATAAATATGAGGCATGACAAGCTCAATGAAAATGGTATCCAATTCTTACATGGATTTAGATAGATCTATGTGTGACATACTCCATATTGAAGGCAAGACATTCCTAAGTATAATATAGCTAATTAGTTCAATCACCTACTATCCATGTAATCATCAACATGTTTCCACCCATGCCATAGTTATATATATGTCATCGATACATGCTTCCATACATACCAAGTTCTCCTAGTGGGCATATCTGAGACATGCTAGACAAACAACTAGAATAGGGCTCATAATGGAATTAGGGTTAAGCCTATATACTAGTGTTCGATTCCACCTACATCTTAACACTAAACTATATTTCCATACGGTGGGAAAATTAAGTTTCATAACAAGAAGAGTAGACCCCTAGTTAGGGAAATCTATTTATCTGTATGGGGTGTTGGGTGACCAATGGTTCTAAAAATCAAAGTCTCAACCATTAGTGGTTTGGGGAGTGAAAGTGACCAATTTAGTCATGGGTTAAACCTTAATTGGCATTCCACCACTAGAAATTAGGTGTATCAACAACCTCTAAGAGTCACCTATTTAATTAAGGGTCAACCTAGGACAACTTGAAATAGTCAAGTTACCGACTGCTTAGGCTCTGATACCATTTTGTAAAGAGTGAGACCCGAAAGGGGATCCACTCAAAATGATATAATACAAGAGCCATGTAATAATAAAGCAGCGGAAACAAAACTATTACAAAGTTATTTCATGATTCATTTATACAATTGTTCCTCACCATAATAGGTGATTTACATAAACTTGAACTAAGTACAACTAAAGCTGGTAGTAGAGGATAACCCAGCCATTCCAAGCTATCCTTAAGTCCATGTCATGTGGGTGATCTTTTTGAACTCTTGTCTTCCAATGTACCTAAACCTGGGTGGAAAGGAACATCACCCAAAACATAGGAAACAATAAAGAGGTCAGCAAAGGCTGAGTATGTACATATATAAAACATTCTGGGCATTATATAGGGTTAAAAGTGCAAAAAGAGATGTTCCCACAAGAAAAGGGGGCTATTTACAAGTAGGTATGTTCAAGAGAAAAGTAACAAAAGAAATGAAGCAAAAGAAATGAAGCAAAAGAAATGAAGCAAAAGAAATGAGGCATATTAAATTTCAGAGTACAAACATGATGATAAAAGTGTGTCTTGCCATAACAATCATCCACAGATTCATATTAAAACAACAACTATTTGCATGCATAACAATGTAGACTAAATATACCTAAAACAGGGCCATAACACCATAGGATCATGGCCTAAAAATAAACAAGGGTGGAAACGCACACCCCGGGCGGAATACGCACGCCCTAAATAAATATGGTTGTACATAAGTACCGTTATTCTAGATATTCTGGTCATACAAGCAGCATGCTATAATAGAGTGTCAAGACTTATTATTTTAATCATTTTCAATAAAGGCAACATGGCAGGAGGGGTTCAATGACCCAAATGAGCATAACAATATAAATATCACAGAAACAAAAGGAATTCATATCAGGAGCAATAAATGTCCAAGTGTTTGGATTTTAAAAGGGATTTACAATTCAAGAGATGCCTCATTAAAAGATATATGTATTTTAGTCATTTAATGCCCAAAATAAAAATAGAGAGTGTACATACCTTATGATTGAACCTAGATATTCAGTAACACCGCCTAAGCACAGGGTCAGGGTTGTCTCAACCTAGTCATAATATGTGTGCATATGATTAATACAAAATGTATTAAATCTTTTACTTAGAAATCGACCCTACATTAGGTTGCAAATCTGGGTGTGAAACCTGTCCCAATAAATTAGGCATATTTTTCTGATCTCAAAAACATATTTATTCGTATTATTTGGATAAGCCAATAATTACTTATGAATTTTACAAGTTAAAAGCATTTCCTGATTAAGACAGAAAATAAGATGTGAATTGATAGAGATGCCCCCGAATAAATCACTAAAACTGAGAAGCAACGTGACACTGGACTATAGGGAAATGTCGCTTATTATTACTTGGTCAACGCGGGGTCAGAGTGTGCAAAGTGGTCTGAAATACCCTCTGTTGGTGATACATGTTGCACACAGGTTCCATGGGCAAGACATGGCTTTTGCCCCAGGGATCGATTTCCCTGTATCTTGCACCATGGTCACCTACAGTAGCTCCGAGCTCATGACCTCTAGTTCACTCCATCTATGCTGGAGATCTGGACTCCCTCAGCTTCGGACGATGATATCAGTGAGACCACCAGAACTTTTTGGATCGGAGGATCCCATATTTGGGGGTATCTCAGAGACCATGCTCAACATAGGTCACCTGCAAAGTAGGTCACCGGGGAACAGAGCTAATGGAAGTGGTTCAAAGGCTACCAGCGATGGAGTTGAGTCTGCATCGTTAAGGAAAATCTAATATAGGCATAGCCATGCCAACGTAGAATCGTCAAAGCTTGAGGAGGCAACACACAAAGAGTATTACAGTGATCTAGGCAGCGGGCCATTAAAATGACGACTAACCGCAGAAGAGAACCAGACTTGGCGGGGAAGATTACCTTCCCATGTTTTAGCATCACACAATCCCAAAAGCCCTGTCGATTACCCCGGATGGGTTCGGCCGTGTCCCTAGGGTTAAGAACCTCACGGACCTCTTCTCGTCAGGTAACTAGAACAGAGGAGAAAGGGGTGTCTTGTCGACCGAGCAAACGAGTCACAAACGCGGCCAAATCAATGCGCGGACAGAAAGAGTAATGGTCCGAGATGGTTACCTCGCGGTGGATTTGACTGAGGAGGGGAAAGCTAGTAGCTGCTCGCCATCTTCGCCGGAGAAGACGACCCACACCGGCAGCAGCTTCCAGGAGTCCACGTGAGCAATTGATCGAATGAAGCTGAAGAGGAGGCGCCGCGGACCGATTCTGGAGCAATAGAGAGGGAGTGATGGCTCCCAAGTGGGGAATTGGTGAGCTAGGGGAAAGAGCAGCGGCCGCTGTACCGAGCCTATATTAGGTGTTTTAGGTTTTGGGTGCCGCAGGGGGTGTATGGGGGCTCGTTGGACTCGTCGAGATGTGTGGAGTTTGTTGGCGAAGAAATCGCGAGGTTTGGACGCATGTAGAGATCGCAAAGCACTAACAAAAAGCGGCGTTCTGCTCGACTCAACGTGCGAGGAACCCGGAGGTAAGGGACGACCAGTTCCGCTACCCGACTACCTGGGTACCCGACCCGAGCTGACCGCGTGACAAATAATGTCACCAGAAACTAGATTAGGGGGTAGCGACAAACAACATTGATAAATGAAATAAGAAACTTACTACTTGATTGCATAAACTTCTATGGTCATATTGAGGGTACAATTGAGGCCCAATTAAGCCCAAGATTTGAGGGTTGACTAATAAGAATGTGAGGAACCCGATTATAAGCTTAGATTTGGGTTTTGAGGCTTCCTTAACTATTATTCAACCATTATGCATAAATCATTCAATTAATGAAATGAATTAGACCTAATGGTTAAAGGTGGTCAAATCTTCCACCTTGACTCGATCCTATTCTTATATGATACCCAAGTCTATCCTAATACATCAATCTAGGGTAAGGTAGTCTAGATTATCATTTTTGCCTATAAATTTGCTGATTGAGGTATTAAGTTAGCAAATTCACATGACTTCAACTTTATGGATCCCAACTTGAGTCAATCTAGGGTTTGATGGTCAAGAGTTATCTAATTAGGGTTTTAAACTTATACTAAAGGTCAAATTGAGTAAACCCTTTGAAGATGTATTCAGTTCTCTCACTCAATATCTAAACGTCACACTATGGTATTAAATCCATATCAGGACAATAGTGCGGTATCACTATACACCAATCTCCCATAATTCAATTATTAGGGCTATAACATCCTAAGATTTATGTCCATGGGATACAATTGAGTCAATTAGGCTATCAGATCCTAATATGGTTTGGTATATGCTATTACAATGAAATATAGACATTAAAAAGTAGCCAAGTAAAGAAAAGGGACAAGGGATTTTGGATATCCATCTAATCAATTAGGGGCCTAGAAGAATGGGAAATTAGCCCATGTGTCTAGAATCGAGTATGTTACAAATACAAAAAGTTCATAAACATGGAACAACATGTGAGGCCAATCAACATCATTTTCTACCTTTCACCTTTGACACCTTTGGGTTGCCTTCTGACGATGCAATTTCTCTTCTTTGATGCCTTCAACATATATAAATAGGAATCTTATGATGCCTTCATCTACATGTAATGATTTTATTTTTGGGTCCTTGGGTTTTTCCATCCAACAAGGATTGGCAACCCAGTTTGTTTCTTATGCTTCTGTGAGAGATTTTATGTAATCTTTTGAGCAATTATATGAAACATATTAAGTGACATGTTGTGAGATGACACCATCATGATATGGGCCCTGACTCCTCAGAAATTTATTTTCAGGGGCTTACTATGAGATCACACTATCATGATAGTGTTTACATATCCTCCCAAATGCAATTACAATGACATGTTGGGAGAGGACATTCTCATGATATGTGATGTGGTTCCTCTCAAATGCATTTTCAAAGACCTGATGTGAGAGGATGCCATAATGATATGGGCACTGGTTCCTCCCAAAAACATATTCAATGACATGTTGTGAGACGACACCATCATGATATGGGCCCTGGCTCCTCAAAAATTTATTTTTAGGGACTTACCGTGAGAGCACACTATCATGATATTGGTCACATATCCTCCCAAATGCAATTACAATGACATGTTGGGAGAGGACATTGTCATGATATTGGAGGTGGCTCCTCTCAGATGCATTTTCAAAGACTTGATGTGAGAGGATGCCATAATGATATGGGCCCTGGTTCCTCCCAGAAACATATTCAGTGACATGTCGTGAGACGACACCATAATGATATGGGCCCTGGCTCCTCAGAAATTTACTTTTAGGGACTTACCGTGGGAGCACACTATCATGATAGTGGTCACATATCCTCCCAAATGCAATTACAATGACATGTTGGGAGAGGACATTCTCATGATATGTGATGTGGCTCCTCCAAAATGCATTTTTGGGATCTTCGCGTGAGAGGACACCATCATGATATGGGTCATGGCTCCTCAAAAGTTTATTTTTAGGGACTTGCTGTGAGAGCACACTGACATGATATTGGTCATAGATCCTCCCATATACACCTCCATCCACATGCTACGAGAGGACATTCTCATGATATGGGATAGAGGGTCACCCTGGTGAAGTCCACGTGCAGGCTTTGTGCTTTTGGTCCGATCCCCATTTATAGCAAAAGTGTGCTGGACAGATGTGATGCAATCTTTGACTTTACTCCTCCACTTCATCCCAAAACCCATCTTCTCCATCACCACATCAAGCAAACTCCACTCCACCGTTTCGTATTCTTTGGACATGTCCAACTTCATGGCAATACTGCCTTTTTTCTTCCCCTTTTCTCTCTTGATAGAGTGGAACACTTCATAGCCTATGAGAGCTCAATGTTATGATATAGGTCATAGATCCTCCTAAATGAATTGTTAGAAACTTGATATGCGATGACATTTGTCATGATATGGGCCCAAGTACCTCAAAAATGTATTTTGAGAGACTTGCTGTGAGAGGATACTTTCATGACATGAGCAATGAATCCTCTCAAAAGAATTTTAGGGACTTGTTGTGAGAAGAAAACATCATGATATGAGCCATGACCCCTAACAAATTCAATTTTAGGGACTTGTTGTAAGACATCACTATCATAATATGGGTCTTAGCGCATCCCAAATGCATTTTGAGGGACTTGTTGTTAGATGATACTATCATGATATGGGCCATGACACCTCCCAAATGCATTTTTAGGGACTTGTTGTAAGAGGACATTGTGGTGATATGGGCCCCAAATCTAGCCAAATGCATTTGTAAAGATTTGTTGTGAAATGGCATTGTAAAGATATGGGCACTAGATCCTCCTTAATTCATTTTTAAGGAGTTGTTGTAAGAGCTCAATGCCATGATATAGGTTGTGGATCCTCCTAAATGAATTGTTAAAGACTTGCTATGAGATGACATTTGTCATGATATGGGCCCAAACACCTCCCAAATACATTTTTAGAGATTTGTTATAAGAGGACACTTTCATGAGATGAGCCATAGTTCTTCCGAAAAGCATTTTTGGGGACATGATGTGAGAGGACAACATCATGATATGGGTTGTGACTCCTCACAAATTCATTCTTAGAGACTTGCTGTGAGCGGACATTGTCATGATATGGGTCATGGGTCCTCCCTAATACATTTCTAGGGACTTTCTATGAGAGGACACTATCATGATATGTGGCATGTCTCCTCCCGAATGCATTTATAGAGACTTTATGTGAGAGGACAATGCCATGATATGGGCCTTGGATCCTCCATAATCCATTTCTATGGACCTTTTCTGAGAGGACATTATCATGATATGGGTCGTGGCTCCTCCCAAATGCATTTTTTGGGACTTACTGTGAGACAAAATTTGTAATTATATGGGCCCCAAATACACTCAAATGAATTTTTGGGGACATGTTGTGAAAGGACACTATCATGATATGGGTCGTGGCACCTTCCAAATGCATTTTTAGCGATTTGATGTGAGATAACATTCGTCTTGAAATGGGCCCTGTCACCTCCCAAATGCATTTTTATGGACTTGTTATGAGAGGACTTGTCATGATATGGGATCTGACACCTCCTAAATACATTTTTAAGGACTTGTTGTGAGATGACATTATCATCATATGTGCCATGGCACCTCCCAAATGTATTTTCAAGGACTTGGGATGGTTTTGGTTGTGATGGTGTGCCTTGTTTCCATTGTGATGGTCTATTCTGCTTCTGGACATGACACTTCATTTTGGTTTGATTGCGACATTGTGTTTGTTGCGGTTGCGATGTTGTGATGTGAGGGTGGGTCACAATGTTGTGTTGTGGGTTGGTCGCGAAGCCTATGCGTAATGATGGATGTGACACCTTGCTTTAACGTTGTTGTATCATGTTCTATCACAATCGCAACGTGCGTCGTGGAGACAGTCACGATGTTGCGTTGTGAGATATGGGTTGTGGCACCTCCCAAATGTATTTTTAGGGACTTGATGTGAGATAACATTTGTCTTGAAATGGGTCCTGACACCTCTCAAATGCATTTTCATGGACTTGTTGTGAGAGGACATTGTCATGATATGGGACCTAACACCTCCCAAATGCATTTTTAAGGACTTGTTGTGAGATGACATTATCATCATATGTGCCATGGCACCTCCCACATGTATTTTCAAGGACTTGGGATGGTTTTAGTTGTGATAGTTGGCCTTGGGCGTGACACTTTATTTTGGTCTAGTTGCAACGCTGCATTTGTTACAGTCACGGCGTTGTTCTTTGAGGGTGGGTCGCGACCTTGTGTTGTGGGTTGGTCATGAAGCCTATGTGTAACGTGGTCGTGACACCTTGCTTTTATGATGTTGTATCACGTTCCATCGCGGAGGTGACATGCATCGTGGAGACAATCACAATGTGGCATTGTGAGATATGGGTTTTGGCACCCCCCAAATGCATTTTTAGGGACTTGATGTGACATAACATTTGTCTTGAAATGGGCCCTGACACCTCCAAATGCATTTGTAGCGACATGTTGTGAAAGGACGCTTCATGATATGGGCCATGGAACCTCCCAAATGCAGTTTTAGGGACTTGATTTGGGATAACATTTTTCTTGAAATGGGACCTGACACCTCCCAAATGCATTTTCATGGACTTATTGTGAGAGGATGTTGTCATGATATGGGACCTAACATCTCCCAAATGCATTTTTAAGGACTTACTGTGAGATGGCATTATCATCATATGTGCCATGGAACCTCTCAAATGTATTTTCAAGGACTTGGGATGGTTTTGGTTGTAATGGTTGGCCTTGTTTCAGTCATGATGGTCCATTCTACTTCTGGATGTCATTTTGGTCTGGTTGCGACACTGCGTTTGTTACGGTTGTGACATTGTTCTCTAAGGGTGGGTCGTGACCTTATGTTGTGGGTTGGTCATGAAGCCTATGTGTAACGATTGTCATGACACCTTGCTTTTACAATGTTGTATCACGTTCCATAGAAGACACAACATGCGTCATGGAGACATTCGTGATGTTGCATTGTGAGATATGCGTTGTGGAACCTCCTAAATGCATTTTTAGGGATTTGGTGTGATATGACATTTGTCTTGAAATGGGCCCTGAAACCTCCCAAATGCATTTGAATGGACATGTTGTGAAAGGACACTATCATTATATGGGTCATGACATCTTCCAAATGAATTTTTAGGGACTTGATGTGAGATAACATTCGTCTTGAAATGGGCCATGGCGCTTCCCAAATACATTTTTAGGAACTTGTTGTTAGAGGACGTTGTTATGATAAGGGACTTGAAACATCCCAAATGTATTTTTAAGGACTTAATGTGAGATGATATTATCATCATATGTGCCATGGCACCTCCCAAATGTATTTTCAAGGACTTGGGATGGTTTTGGTTGTGATGGTTGGCCTTTTTTCAATCAAGATGTTCCATTCTGCTTTTGGGTGTGACACTTTATTTTGGTCTAGTTGTGATGATGTGTCTGTTGCAGTCATGATGTTGTACTGTGAGGATGGGTCACGACGTTGTGTTGTGGGTTGGTCATGAAGCCTATGTGTAATGCTGGTCATGACATCTTGCTCTAACGTTATTGTATCACATTCTATCGCGGTCGTGACGTGTGCCATGGATACATTCACGATGTTGTGTTGTGAGATATGGGTCGTGACACCTCCCAAATGCATTTTTAGGGACTTGATGTGAGATAACATTTATCTTTAAATGGGCCCTGACACCTCCCAAATGCATTTGAAGGGATCATGATATGGGTCGTGGCACCTCCCAAATGCATTTTTAGGGACTTGACGTGAGATAACATTTATCTTGCAATGGGTCTTGACACCTCCCAATTACATTTTTATGGACTTATTGTGAGAGGATGTTGTCATGATATGGGACCTCATACCTCCCAAATGCATCTTTAAGGACGTACTGTGAGATGACATTATCATCATATGTGCCATGGCACCACCCAAATGAATATTCAAGGACTTGGGATGGTTTTGGTTCTGATGGTTGGCCTTGTTTCAATCGTTAAGGTCCATTCTATTTCTAGGATGTGACACTTCATTTTGATCTGGTCATGACTGCGGTCGCGAAGTTGTGCTATGAGGGTGGGTTGCGACCTTGTGTTGTGGGTTGGTCACAAAGCCTATTGTAATGCTGGTCATGACAGCTTGCTTTAACGTTGTTGTATCATGTTCTATCACAGTCATGACGTATGTCGTGGAGACAGGCGTGATGTCACGTTGTGATATATGGGTTGTGGCACCTCCCAAATGTATTTTTAGGGACTTGATGTGAGATAACATTTGTCTTAAAATGGGTCCTGACACCTCCCAAATGTGTGGCCCGCAAGTAAGTGATGCATGCTCCGCAACCAATTAATGCTACACTACATGCAAAAGCTATAAGCCCAGCAAGTAAGAGCTACAAGACCAGATAGCAAGTCCTACAAGCCCATCTAGCAAGTGTTGCATTCTCACAAGAAAATATTGCAAGCACTCAAACTTCACCCAAATGCATTTCTAGAGACATAATGTCAGAGGACACTGTCAATAGGTGGGCAATGGCTCCTCCCTGATACATTTAAAGGGACTTGTTGTGAGAGGACACCATCATGTTATGGGCCTTGTATCCTCACAAATATATTTTTACGGACTTGCCATTAGATGCAATTTGTCATGATGTGGGCCCCGACACCTCCCAAGTGCATTTTTAGGGACTTTCTATGAGAGGAAACTGTCATGATATGGGATATGGCAACTCCCAAATGTATTTTTAAGGACTTTTTGTGAGATGACACTATCTTATGTGTGCCATGACACCTCCTGAATGTATTTTCTATGACTTGGTGTGAGAGAACACTGTCATGCTATGGGCCCAAACCTCATCCAAATGCAATTTCAAGGAATTGTTGTGAGAGGACACTGTGAATATATTGGTCTTGGCTTCTCCATAATGCATTAGTAGGGACTTGTTGTGAGAGGACACTATAAATAATAATATGAGTCGTGGCTCCTCTCAAATTCATTTTTAGGGACTTGTTGTGATATGACATTTTTAGGGACATGTTGATAGCTATGCTTATATTGCTAGCTATGTCTCTGCTATTAGAGATGCTTAAATTGTTAATCATGCTTATGTAGTTAATTGTGCTTTGATGCTAGTTATTCTTATAATGTAGATTTGTTCAAACTGATAGACATGCTAATACTGATAGCTATGTGTATGTTGCTAAACATATTCATGATATTAGATCTAGTTATGCTACTAGAGTGCTTATATTGCTAGTAAGGCATAAGATAATAGTCATTTTAGTGATGACAATTATTAATTGATGTAATATTATGAAATCCAAGATGAAAGCCTACATATACTCTGATAATTATAATTGTCATAATATGGGCCCTGGCTCTTCCCAAATACATTTTTAGGAACTTGTTGTGAGATGCAATTATCCTGATATATGGGCCCTAGAACCACCCAAATGCATTTTAAGGACTTGTTGTGAGAGAAAACTGTCTTGATATGGGTCTCAAGTCCACCCAAATGTATTTTTGGGGACTTCTTGTGAGAGGATACTATGAATATATGGGATCTAGCTCCTTTCTAACACATTTCTAGAAACTTGTTGTGAGAGAACACTATCATGGTATGGGTCGTGGGTCCTCCTAAATGCACTTTTAGGGACTTTATGTGAGGATGACATTTGTCATGATATGGGCTATAACACCTCCCAGATGCATTTTCACAGACTTGTTGTGAGTGGACATTGTCATAATATGGTCCATGGATCCTCCAGAAAGAATTTTATGAGACTTCTTGTGAGAGGAAACCATCATGATATGGGTCCTAGCTCCTTACACATTGATTTTCAAGGACTTTTTTTGATAGGACACTATCATGACTTGGGTCGTGGATCCTTGGAAGTGCATTGTTAAGGACTTGCTATGAGAGGATATTGTCATGATATGGAACATGGATCCTTTAAAATACAGTTTTAGGAACTTGTTGTGAGAGGACACTGTCATGATATGAGCCTTGGCTCCTCACAAATTCATTGTCAAGGACTTGCTATAAGAGGACATTAACATTATACGGGTCGTGGATCCTCCAAAATGCATTTCTATGGAGTTTGTTTGGGAGGACACTATCATAATATGAGACATGGATCCTCCCAAACGCATTTTCGAGAACTTATTCTGAGAGGAAATTGTCACAATATGGGCTCTAGATCCTCTCAAATATATTTCTAGGAACTTGTTGTGATACGACACCATCATGATATTTCCCCTATATCCTTTCAAAAATATATCTAGGGATTTGTTGTGAGAGGACACCGTCAGGATATGGGCCCTGGATCCTCCCAAAATACATCAAATGATAAGATTGAAGGCAAGAGCAAGGAAGAGTTAAAAGTTGATACAGAGAGTACTTACATGAAGAGAGATAAAGGTCCACTTATGGATGTATAAAAACCCACCACAACAACAATGTTCCGGGATATCTTTCAGTGTCTCTGTTCCTTTGAACCATGATGTATAAAAACCAACCCCCAATCTTATGGATGGCATCATGCCACAACAATTTATTATGGATATCATCAAAATTTATTGTTGGTATGAACTAACTAATTATATAAAAGTATGTCACTACTTACTTGGATAAAATGTAATTTGGAAGGAATCTTTTTCTTGGGGGAATATTTTTGATAATATTTGTAGGAGGAACCGATTTTTATCGTCTCTACAATTTTTTTATAAAGAGAAGTATATTAATATAAATCTAGTTTGTCACTTGAGTTTGTATGAGAAAATGAATGACTTATTTGGATAGAAATAATTTTGTGGGAAACTTTATATTGGAGGGAAAAGTTTCAATAGGATATTACTCTATTAGAATTAACTTATTTTTTGTTAATAAAATAATTATTATAGAGAAATAATTTTTAGAAAAGTTATTTATTTGGATGGATATAGAAGTTTAGATAGAAGTTGAATCTTTAGCATGATCCTAATTTGGAAATTAATTTTTGACTTGAAGGGAACACATCCATGGAGGAAAAATATTTTTTTGATAAAACTCGAATTAAAGTAAAATTATTTTTGAAATATTTTTTGAATTGAAGACAAATAACTTTTGTTGGAAATAGTTACATTAGAAAAATATATAAAAATTTAACAAGAGAATTTTTTTACTCGGAGTAGTGACATAGAAAAATAATATTTAGTAGGAAATATTTTTTGGTAGGACACTCAAATTTATGGCGAGAATATCATAAAGGAAAAAATATTTTCCTAGTATGTTAGGATTTGTTTTACATATGTTTATAAATTTATCTATGGAGAGTTAACTTACTTGAAAGAAACTGTTTTCACCATCATGATTTTGCTTAAAGATAAAAATAGGTGAAAATTTACCATGGGTTCCTCATGGAATTTTTATCTTCACCATCACCATGTTTACCAAACAATTTTTTTATTTTTCCATCATTTGCCTCCAATAATTAACCACATACAAAACACAACCTTAGCCAATAGGCTATTCCTTTCCTAAATGAGGATGCCAATCTAAAAGCCATCTTATTTTTGTCGCGCCTTCCTAATTCTGACTTCCCTCGCGAAGTCCGCTCTAAATATTTGTTTTTCCCTCGCATTCCAATTTTATTTCCGCATCCGAAACCAACCTCCACAGACCGCTATCCACTTCCATCATGCTCCAATTCTATTTCCCTAGTCGTAACCTAATTGCTCACACCGCCGCCCCCTTCCTCGCCAACATGATTCCACTTTCTCTCTTATACAAACCAACCTCCACAATCTGGATGCGTCTGTCCTCCACCGTTGGCAACCCATGAAGATCCACCTTCTCTCCTACGCAAAGCACTCAAGATATATCCTTGCGCCTTCCTCTTTCTTCTCCGGCTTCCGCCCGCCTACCAACTGAGAACAACGATCAGCGTCATGGTCGGCATGGCTATCTATCTCTCGGTGGTTTCGAGCTAAAGCAGATCACCCTTATCCTCTTCTTCCACCACGATCACCATCTGTCTATCCCATTATGCCCTTTCAGTGTGCATCACGCAAGCATGCACCCTTCTTTACTCCTACTTATCCTGCCACCATCGTAGCAATAGCCGTGGTTTGTACGCAGGTCTCAGTCGACGTCGTCATGGTTAAAAGATATTGATTAAATTATGTTATTCGACGTATATGTACATAGAGAACAAGGCACTCGTAACCTGCTTACGGCCTCAGGTATGAGTATACAAATCATCATTAGTTTATTATCAAAGCCAACAAACCCGTTTTTGTGCTTTCGTTTAATTTTATATATGTAATAGGGTCACTGAATGACTGCAGGTTGCATCTATTAGGCCACCAATGTCAATATCGTAGCAAATATCTTCGATTTGATGGACCGTCTATGACATGCTTCTTTGTATTTTTGGATGGATAGATCTTTGTATTTTTGGATGGATAGATGAATGATTATCGATGGATATAATGGACATACTGTTGTCGAAATGCTAATAATATTTTGATATGACTTGTGTGATGTCAGAAATGTATTGTATTTAGACAATAAGGTTGTGTAAATCAAATTTTGTAACGTCCATGTAATACATATTCTTGTTTACGTAGAGGCATGGTATAAAGCCCTCCCAGCATAAATAATTTTTCATGTAAATAAACTTAGCAATGTTTGTAAATTTTTTGCTTTAGTAATCATTTCTATTAGGAACTGCTGCATCTATTTTATTTCATCATGTAGATCATGTTCTTGATTGCATAAGTGGTCTATTTAAATTGCTTTCCATGTGTTTCTTTGTTACTAGATGCATGAACACACATTCACGAGCAGTAAGTCGGTGAGAAGTCAGCACCAAGACCACCCTACCTCTCCAAGCATGGATGTAGTTGTAGTTCTGCAGGTACTTAGCTCGCACATCAGTTATAAGATGGTGTTCTTACTTACAATCATATACCTAATGCTTCTTACATTAATATGTAGGTCTTGATGTTGACGAGACTATGGGGACTGGAAACCCACCAAATGTTCTTTATATGCTTACATATCATGAACGTTTTTGCTGAACTGTACTTGCACAAGCGGAACAAACAATTGCATTCACATATTTATTAACAGGTTTGTCTTGTTTTTGACCTTCATCGTCATCAATTCCTTGCCTATTTAATAAAGCATACGAGTTTCTAGTCTAAAGCATACATTTTCAGGACTGATTGCTTGGTTGCTTGGGAGTGGCTACACGCACAAATTGCATTCACAAATTGCATTGCCCTACCTGAAGGATAAATACATGTTTACTTCATGTCCCTTTTCTTATTATAAACTTATATAATTGAACATCGTCATTTCTCCATACATATGCTACATCAAATTTTTATATTGCCTTTAATCTAGTCTTTTTAATATAAATGCTACTACATACTTGCAGATGACAGACGCCAATGGCTCCTTATGCACAAATCATGGCATCGTGAAAGGAGAGGCTTAAAATTGGTCAATTAATCAAATTTAGATGTCATCTCCGATGTCCTTCCACCAAATGAGAATCTTCTATTACATACAACATCTATGATTTAGCAGGAGATTGTTGAACTCTTGTTGGGTCAGAAGTCATACACCAATTATCAATCATATGAGGACTAGTGCTGATGTATTATTTTGCTAGGTTGAGTGGTTCAATGTATGAAATCATGCAAATTAATGTGTTACAAAGAGTGAAACAATGTACCATTTGTTTAAGTTGCACATTCTTTTTGTATATGCAAAGGGAAAGGGAAATGTCCTCCCTATGTAAATGATTGAATCATGAACAAATCTCATTTGCTGCTAAGATGTATTTTTTCATATGAAAGTGTCTCAATTTTGAAAATTAAGACAATTATATTGCATTTCAACTAAGTAACACTCAAATACTATGAAAAGATGCATATTAAAATGTAACATGATTTGTGTATATTGACTAGGGACTTTCCTAGGGTGAAGCTATTGACCAATGATTCTTCAAGGGAATGAGTGTTAGGGCATAACTCCTAGGCAAGTAGATGAAAATTGTTGTTATTATCTATCTCTTGTATACGTCATATACAAGCATATCATATTATGTAGGTTAGGTGACATTGCTTCCTATGAACTTTTATAAAAATGGTGACATCCATAAATATAATCTTTAACAAGCATAGGTGACATACTTTTTATAGCCTACATAGTGCATAGATTACACTTAAAAGATGACATGCATTTGACATATGACTGGCAACTGTGTCACCTAT
This sequence comes from Alisma plantago-aquatica, assembly GCA_963693085.1. Classification (NCBI taxonomy): domain Eukaryota; kingdom Viridiplantae; phylum Streptophyta; class Magnoliopsida; order Alismatales; family Alismataceae; genus Alisma; species Alisma plantago-aquatica. The sequence goes on along the minus strand of OY856409.1, from coordinate 714,648,626 downwards.
TTTGCTAAAGTTGACACAGTTGAATGTCATGTATGAAGTGTTTTTTAGTAGTGGTAGACAACATCTCAACCGCCAACACCGCTCGAGTCTGAATGCAGCTGATCTGTAGGAAAGGAAAAAGTCCAGAGTGATGGTAACAGTGTAGGCAGGTGACCAATATGCACGACATTGCATGGGCAAAAGTAGGTGAGAGAATATAGTCACTGATGCACTGTTGCACACAAACACATGGCACAACATAAATCCACAAATCACAAAATAGAAACTCCATAGGCAAAACAGTAACATCTTCATAAGAAAAGTTATCCAAAAAAATCATCTTTTACTTTTTTCACCCTTCGAATAGTTTTCTTCTATATCTCCCCCTCAACTCAACTATGAACATACAATGAGTATAGTTAGGGAGGATAAGGCAAAGATCCCATTCAAAATATGACATAACATGGAGTAATAAGTATGGGGGGGTAGACGTGCATGCAAAAATGATAAACGAGACTGTAAAAGAAATTGGTGGGGGGTTGGCATCATTTGTAACCTAGCTATAAATTATGACAAGACGGATCGATGAGGATGAGCGGAATGATATAGGGACCACCTAAAATTGTGAATACAGCAAAGTAGAAAAAGTAAGAAACTAATGGACAACAAATCTGGTGCAGCGATCCGCATAGAGTGGGAATCTTCAAGGTTTAAGACATGGACACTAGCACCAGATCTTTGAGGATGAAGACAACAACCTCTGCCAGTAGTCACAGGGTGAGGAAGTGGGTAAGCAGCAACAACCAAATGTGAAACAGTGATAGAATGATGGTTGGATGTAAGAAGTCAAAGGCAGCAACGATACTGGCATAGTCGATCCCTTTAAAGGCTTGCAGCATCAACAGTAGTTTGAGGCTCTGCCACACTAGGCAATTTACCACAGCAGCGGGAGGCACTTAAAGAGAGCAGTGAAAACATTTGTGCTGTTCAGTGATCGCAAGACATGAGTAAGTTTTATGCAGCAGTTGAGGTTG